>WIWV01000193.1:0-33476 GCA_014839625.1 Penicillium ucsense
GGGGGGGATCACGCTACTAATGTACAGCCGGGTAATGGCATTGTAATGGCGTTGAGAGTCGGGTTGCAGAGGTGACGTTCGCACGTCCACAACATGTGTTGCGAGTGTCGGTCGATGCTCGGCTACCATTGGATTTTAGGGAGAACCGTTCAGGACTTCAAGATGAGTCCCCAGTTCCCCACTGCAGGTCCAGCCGAGTGCGGAGTGCGGAACTTTCAAAGCTTCCATATCATTATCCATACAATACCTACGGATACATATACCGAAGTTCAGAACAGAAGCTGGAGTCATGTTCGTGTACGAAAGTTGTCACAGTGAGAATTAATGAAAGTACTGGTACTTAATCTTAGCAACGCCTCACTTTGAGACTCAAGTCTCTCGGGTCTCCAGTCTCAACTAGGATGACCCGACTGCCGCAGTGAGGTGAGGACTGAGCCACAGCAGACTGTCATCCGTCCGGTGACGCTCACTCGTGGACGAGCCACGAGCGATACCCATGCACCGTTACATAAGCCCCTCGCAGCCTTCAAGTCCAACGTTGATTCACCGCCATTCAAACAAACATGATCACCATTCCTCACTGGACGATAATACTTAACATACTTACTCTCGGGAACATCAACAGAGTAATAGACTACTGAACCTGACAGCCACAAGACTTGTTGAGTCATGCATCAAGACGATTATTCAACTATGCAGTCAACAACTGGGGTCGGTACAACATGAGAGTTCTCGCTTCCTATCACTTATTGTGATCCCCACCTCATCCATCTTCTACTATATGACCCTGGTGACTCTGAGTATGGTGTCACGTGTAAAGATGTCCACTTCCACTTCCACTGCACGTTCCAACCACCCACTCCTCACGACGGAACATGCAGCCAGCCCCTACCATCCAACATGGCCCTTTGCATTCATGACTTGTTCATCAAGGTGGCAGCATCCCTCCTGTCGCGCGCATTCATCATTCGATGAGGGAGGCAGACAGAATGACAGGATGACAACAACTTTATCCGGCCGGTCGACTCCGACTGTCGCAACCTCAAACTTACAAAGTAACCCCGTCCAATCATCCCGCGCAGGTGCCCCTACTCCTCGCAGTCAGCTGGAGTCGCTCCAGGTACTATCACTTAAGGCGTGAGGCAGACCCTCAGAATGGTCTTTTCACATGATCGTTTTCACGTCGCGACCTTGGTGGTCCCGTTGCACACTTCAACACCTTATATCGCTCTCTGCTGGCAGTGCCTTGCGCATTTGGAACACAATTGACTTATATCCCATCCTGCGTTGGTAGTATGGGGACCGTATTCGGGCAAGTCCCTCTCGACTCGACCAAGGTGAAGCCGCCATGCCGCAAAGCCGCCAGGGCGGATCGGATCAATGGGCGCCGGGTCCGTAGGGATCCTGCACGGCGAGTGATCAGATTGAATGCAGATCAGGATCAACAGGATCTTGTCAGGGCATGGCTCAGATGTGGAACTGTCGGCAGAAGGCTCTACCTACGTCCCATTGCCCTAGAGTAACTTTCATACAGGTTGAGATTCCACTGAACACCGGGCTGGGAGAGTCTGTCAGACTGTCAGTGAGTTGAGAATCCTCGGCTCAGACTGGACTTGAGTTCCACAGTCACCGCGGTAGACTAGACTGTCACTGAATAATTTCATCAGCTGACTGCATCCTGTTACATAAATGCAAGACATGAAGGTATAGTACTGAGTCAGGGAGTACTCAGTACTAAGTAGTGTCAGACTGTCAGTAGACTCAGTAGACTCCAACTTTCGCTGCATCTTCGTCAGAAGGGCAGCATTAGGTTTTCCATGACTCGACGAGTGCCGACCGGAAACACGAAACTAAGGTAGACCTCCCAGCAAACCCAGCCACTTCCCATCTGCGCCTACCACCCAATCGCCATTTACTCTGAGACGGCGTACCCATGCAACTGCAACCAGACAGATACAAAACACCAACTACTACTAAAGTAAAGAGGGCACCCTCAGACTCACTCTACCACTGTACGGTTCGAGTTCACTCCAAGAATGTGCACATCCCGGCTCCCGTTCCATTCAGCTCAGTCCCAGTCCCAGTCCCAGCCTCACTTTCACTTCTCGGTCTTGGACTCTATGATCGACACCAAAGCAAATAGTATACACTACACACTACACAGTACAAATTCTACAAACTCCCACCTCCAGACTCTCATATCCTCATCAAATCTCCCAGAGTATCTATACCCACCTAGTCAAGGCGTCCAGGAACCAGCAGATCAAACCAATCCGCATACTTGACATGCGGACATGCTCGACCCGTGGATCCCCCTTACTTGCAGAATCCAAGCCCGAGCCCCGACTCCACCGATGCAGACTGCAGACTGCAGCCGTGAGCAGTGCAAGCCTGCAAGGAATGGGCCTTTCAGGTTTCGACGCTTTGGTTGCACTTTGACGTCTTATGTGGAACCTGTACAGTGTAGTTTCCAAAATGTCCTCTGTAGTTTGACTTTGTAGCTTGTACAGTATAAGATAACCCGCAGGCTGGCGATGTGCATGCGTCCCTCGGTCGGAGATGTTCGATACGAGTTCTCTTCTGAGATACTGCAGTGATGCAGTCAGTAGTCACTGATCAGTCGTCAGTGGTCACAAGTCATTAGTGACTAGTAACTAGTCAGGATTTGGTGGGACCGTGGGACCAAGGTGTTACAGCGTCAGTACTCAGTAGTACTGTACAAGTACGCAAAGGTGCATATAGCCATCTGCCATATACACCTGCATTGGTCTGTTCAGCCAGTATACCTCGTCTCGCGCTGAGGCTGAGGCGTCCACCTCACATGATAAGGCGAGAAACCGGCTTTTCAAGCAGGAGGTCCAGTACCCAGTCACTTCAGGCCATGCGGCGGAACTGGGAACTTCCAAGGGAAGTGTGATGATGCGGCTGCAGGAAGGGGAATGTGACCACGTCCAGCTGTGCTGTACACTGGACCGAGTACAGAGGTGAGAGGACGGACTACAATTCAAGTTCCTTGGTGGGATTACTCGGTGAGTCGGTAATACTGAATACTGACACTTACTACTGTAGAAGCCTGGAAGGTGTGACGTTTTGGGAATTTGTTGAAAATGGACGGTTGTATGACTATGTGTACATTGTACATTCTGCATAGCATACGCGGTGACGCCGGTAGAACCGTCTGATTTGAATAGTATTTGATTCAGGATGGGAGGTTCTCAACGACTGTTAGTAATTAGTGTGGAGTATATACTATTTAGGATTTTGTGTTTAGTTGTTACTACCGTATCTACCGAACTTGGGGAAACTTGCCTAGACGAGGGTTCAGGAATCAGGAACACCATAGATCCAAAGTCAAACGAAATGATGGGCGGGGATGAGTGGATGGATCGAAAGATAGAGCAACGCCACCCTGGGAGATAGAGTGAGTGTGAGTAGTTGAAGTGTCACACCACCCAATTTATTGATTGTAACATCAGTCACTATCCGAATCCGATACTACTGCCGATTTGATCTGGCGAAAGTGATAGAGCATACATCAAAGAGTAAAAGATCATCACGTATATTGAGGTCCAACCTACGACCTGCCAAAAAGGCACTCCAAGCCACTGTCCCCGTCGTGCCGAGTTGCCAGTTGCCCACATTCATCAAGGATAGCGCGCTGCGCAACCTGGAAATCCCGGACGCAAGACGGGACCAACGCACTGGTCCGGATAAGTCCCGCGATTCCACTTCCCCCATCCCCCCCCAGTCGAGGCGTCTTTCCGGAAAAGCAACGGCCGGGAACTAAATAAGGACCCTGGAGGATCCCGGTCGTCTCAGTGCTGGTCTGTTTTGTGCGAAGCAGCCGGTTGGGAAATGTGGATGCGAGCAACGGACGATCGAAACGATATGTGCGCTTCTTTTTCAAACAAAGCTGACTGGTTGAATAGTCGGAATCTACATACTGAGAAAGTCAGGACTGATGGGCCGTGTCTTCTTGACTCAACTCGCTCGAACCTCGGTCTCGAGGGCCGATAGAGATCTTGCCAGCGCAAGCTGTGATTGGTCAATTTGACAACAATATCCTCAACCTAGCGGTGGTGACTCGACTCCCGACTATTTAATGCGAAAGACAAGAGCAAAGACGAAGATATTCGCGGAGGAATATGACACTAGTCTGATCGTATCTGATCATCTGGGTCTTCTTTTCTCATTCTTCGAGACGATTCCGCTTGAGCCAGCAACCACCATCCTCACATCCAACAGAGGAACTCGGTCCTCAACTCGCCAATTGAATCTCTGACAACATCAACATTAACAGAGCCCTTCTTCCCACCCATCCATCCACCCTGAACTTTTCTCAAATCGCCTATTCCATCCATCCATCAACATGTCTCCCACCCAAAACGAAATCGCCCAACACTTTCGCACCCTCCACAACCCCCTCCACCCCCTCATCCTCACCAACATCTGGGACGCCTCCAGCGCAACCACCATCGCCTCACTGCCCCAGACCCGCGCCCTCGCAACAGCCTCCTACGCCATCGCCGCCTCCCTCGGCATCGACGACGCCCACCTCACCCAGCACCAAAACCTCTCCGCCATCCAAACCATCCTCACCTCCACCCGCCGCATCAACCCCGCCCTCCCCATCACCGTCGATCTCCAAGACGGCTACGCCCAGGATCTACCCTCTCTCGCGGCCCTCATCAAGCAGGTCATCGCGCTCGGCGCAGTCGGATGCAACCTCGAGGACGTGGACAATGCAACAGGTACACTGCGCCCGCTCGACGAGGCGGTGGCTCGGGTGCGGACCGTGATGCAGGCGGCGCGGCAGGTCGAGTGTCCTGATTTTGTGCTGAATGCGCGGACGGACGTGTTGTTCCAGGGTGGGGATGGCAGGGTGGAGGATGCGGTGGAGAGAGGGAAGGCGTTTTTGGAGGCGGGGGCGTGGACGGTGTTTGTTTGGGGGGGACCACGGGGGAGGGGGGTGTCGAGGGAGGAGGTGAGGGTGCTGGTGAGGGAGTTGCAGGGGAGGGTGAGTGTGAAGATGAATCTGGGGGGAGCAGGACAGGGGACGTTCTTGACGGTGCGGGAGATTCGGGAGTTGGGAGTTGCCAGGGTGAGTGTTGGGCCGGAGTTGTGGAGGATTGCGATGAAGGCGATTCGAGAGCAGGCCGAGTTGGTGTTATCGTTGTGAGGAAGGGTGTAAGGAGATGGATGTCGGGAGGTGAGATGGCCTGGATCTGGTAGGTTCTTGCTGATATGGACATTTGCAAAGATTCAAAAGCGTCACATGATGATCTATCAGTTGTTTCGGTACCTACTAATCTAGGTCTGTATCGACCAAGTCCGATGAAGAGACTGGAAGTTTACTGTCTAAAGTTATCATGGAGCTTGACCCTGTCCAGAACACCTTTGATGACCCAATATGCTGGGACATGTATGTACTTTCAGCCTCTGGACCTGAAGATCGAATGTAGACTCGAACATCTAGGTACTACCTTACGCCATCATGTAGTCCAGAGCAACACCAAAAGATCTTCCCATATCGTTGCAATGGACCATCCATCACCTAGATCATCAAGCCTACCAACCACCTAGCAATCTCAATGAACCTTTCTCGTCTTCCTCTCGCACCCTGCACACACACCCTTGACATTCTCCCGCCATCCATCCCTAGGTATTCAACCTCACCCCAGCAAATCCACCCAACCTCAAACCACGCTACAACTACTGCTGCTGCTGCTGCCAATGCCACCCCTACTACCAACAGGCACCGGCGTACAAATACCTCCAACACACCCATTCCTCCACGAATAGCAACAATTCTCATCCGTCAAGCAAGGCCCACCATCTTCCTGACAATAGGGCCATTTCTGATCCGTCGCTCGACATTTACGAGCGGCGCAGTAACCAGAACAGCAATTACCAATGATGTGACCGGGGAGAATGCACTCAGCTGGACCGAGAAACAGAGCGTCAGTATGAATCCGTCAGAGCAGTCGTTGAAAGACCCTTCTCGCCTATACGTGACACGCTTGGCTGAAGATGCACCCACCCCACTTGACCGAGCCTGTGGGAACAGGTCGTCGCGGAAGGCAGGCTTACACATCGATATGGACGTGGAAGCGTGGAACTCACCGTATACGCTCAGACACGTCGGCGCCGGCACACAAGCCGTCACTGTGGTGGTGATCGGTTTGCCCAGGATGGCGGTCGTACATCGCTCTGTGCCGGTGCAGGGGGCGCCGCCGCCACATGCTTGGGTTCCGGCGACTAGACGCAGAGACGCAGATAAGTGATGGGTCGTCGTTCACCGTTCGAGTTACTTGCGTGTGGTCGGGAGGGAGATTATGCTTGAATGAGAGAAAAGGGGGATTGTTTCAAGGGCCGGAACGGTCAGGAACAGGGGCGTTGTGTGGGCTAGGCTGGGCTGTACAGTACTACATACCGCAGAAGGGGAGCTGGGAGAGCAACGCGATCAGGATGGAAGTGTGATGCATTTCGAATAGTTGATTTGGGCTGGACGGGTGTAAAGACAATAGTCCTGATGCTTGACGGGATAGGGTATAGTTGGACTGTTGTAGTGATGTCCGTCCCGAGCAGATGTGTTTGCAGGTACGTCAAGTCGTGGTGGTGGTGGGTAGATGGTAGAACGTCTAGATGGAACAAACCGTCCAAAAGAGACGATAAGAATATCTCAACTCAATTCATCGATCACTTTCAATATGATTGCTCGAAACAATCCAGCTCGGAGACTGCTGTCAAAAGCGCAGCTCCTTTATAGAAGCGACAGAAAACACCTCGGTACAATGTACACTGTACAGTACATGAACCCCCTTCATCAACGAACATACCTCGCTAAGATACTTATAAGCACGTAGAATAAAAATAACCAACCTTGGAACATTTCATCCATCCCCCGCACACCCTGCATCCTCCGAGTCTCAAAATAGACATCCCTCGCCGTTCTCCACGGATCAAATTGACATGATGACATAATTCACTTATCCTGAGCCCTGACATCCCGAGGTGAAAAGAGCTAACTACCTTGGTACTGTATTTAGCCATCTATAGCACCGACCGCATGATGCAAAAAGGGTTGTCATTTGACCGCTCAGACCTGAGACCGAGACACTCACTGAGTCAAAACCCGAGTGGTTGCATTGCAATTCCTTCAGGTTCTCGCCAAGGTCTCTGCAGCTCTGCTGCGAGGTGTTCTCGACGCCGTCTGTCCGTCCGTCCTCGAGATCCTTTGTTCTCCATGTGAGATATATGCAGTTCGGTGTGATCATCAGGTTGATGGAGTTGCTCAGATCTTCCTTCTCGTTAATGACGCTACGCGTACAGTAGATGAAGGAAGTCCTTTGTCGGGGTCCAACATTGAATACTACCTTCGATCTGTGCGGTACTAAGGTAGCTTACCTACATTACATAGATACGGATATTCGACTACCTTAGTAGTATTAAATCAATGAGACCGGCTCTTGGACCTAGGTACCGCAGGTTCCAGTACGCTACAGGTAGTAAACTAACTACATACAGCAGACAGACTATAATCCCTCCTATCTGGTAAGCCTGTCTATGCTGTAAATCGTAAACCACAGGACTATAAAGTGCATATTCAATACTGTGTACACTATATAGTATATACTATCCTATAGTCTATATGGAGTATAGTGTACTCCAATCCTCTAACCTGATCGCGCCACGATTCGACAAACGAGACAGTATTCGAGACATTGGACCGCCCCCCGCCCCCTCTCTCTCTCCTTAAAAAAAGAAAAACGAAGTGAGGTATGGTCCGGCTATAGTGTCAATTTAGACTCAGATGATAATCATGATATTAGCATAGTAGACTTTGTCGAGCAGATGCACTACTGGACCCTGGTACATAGCCTACCTAGTACCACTGTCTACTGTCTAGTGCCTACCTAACTGTCACTGTCTAGTAAGACAGTAGACAGTAGAGTCTAAAGTATATTAATCCAGTTACAACCTACGCCCAGCATCAGGCAGAATAACAGCGCCAATAACAAATATTTGAAGCGCGAGTTAATAGCGCAGTGTGTAACAAGGCAACAAGCTCAGACAGACTCCGGTGATTTTGAACGAGTGCGGTAGTCGGGTATAAAATTCAGAGGTCGAGGGACTGGTCGTTTTCATCGAGGGAGAGGTATGTACTTTAAGAGATGCTTACTGGAAGTGCCAAGGTTGTAGTTTGTAGTTCCATTTGATCCATACTTATAAGCAGATGATATGATATAATGAATGACTGAGCTCAGTCAGGCCCAATGCACCACCAGATAGTTTGAATTGTCATAATGTATACAACATTGAACATGGACAAGAATCCAAGCCCAGGAAGAATCAGAGCCACCAAAAAAGAAATACAGAAGGATGTATCGATGTAAATGCAAAGGCAAGCAACTAAAGCAATCAAAAGTCCACACTCCGTGGTATGTAATTAGTTATAAGCGGTAAAATAGCAAGTGCAAGAGCAGATGATCTATTCTCGATCATGATGTTGAAGCAACCCAGAACCCAACCCTGACACCATATCGCAATGGGATTCTCTTCCGAGAAGGAAACAGAAGAATATGAAAATATACTTCAACAAGAGGCGCAATATCCCACCAACACACAAAATACAAAACGGTCCAGTACAAAATGCCTTGCCCCGTAACCAAAAGCTAAACAAATGATCCCCGAAAATGCGCTCTATCGGCGCTCTATCGAGGCTGTGTCCCCTCGTCCAGTTTGACCTGGTCTGGTATTTCCATGTCCTGCACGCACACAGAAGACAAAGATCATGCCACAATTCAGGCTCGGTGATCTGATCGCATGCGCAATTGAGGTGGGGATGATAGTCCATTGGTGAACTCCCTCGAGCAGATGGAAATTAGAGAAGATAATGGTTCGAGCACCCAGACAGCACAACCGGGAAATGATGATTTGATCCAGCTGCCACAACGGAGCCGGATGCGGAAAAAAAAAGACAAGATGGAGATGACATGGTTGCCAACACGGAGGGTGTGGGTGAAAGACCTTGATGAAGGTCCCCGGGGAATCGAAGAGAGGGGGGAAGAAAGGGTGATGACATATGCAAGATGACAAAGATTCTGACAAAGGAAATGGAAATTTCAAAAACAACGTGAAGACAATAAGGAAAAGAGGGTGACAGTATGGGAAACGGGGTTAGGGGATGAGGGGAGGGGGAAAGGGGGGGGAAACATCATTCTTTAATGACAAAGGAAATATTCGTAATCAAAGGCGTTCCTTCAAACGCGCGAGAATTTCCTGGTGACTTTGGCATTTCATACTGCGGTCGACCAGGTATGTTCACCCATTCGAGACTTGGTCTCGTAGTTGTCCGGCTCAGTGCTGTTGGGACGACGGATGGTAGAGTTGGGAAAGTACATATGAGGAGGCATGGATGTGGGATACGATGAATGACTCGGCTCGGGATAGGCAAAGTCGTTGACGGATCCTGGGGAAGGCATGGTGCCATGCGACGGAGAAGCCCACCCCATGCTGGTCATATGGGGACTACCAGTCACGCTGTTTGGGCGGTGATCATTGTTCGCCGGAGGTTCCAGAGGCTGCGGTGGGCCGTATGGATTGGAGGTCATCGAAGGCCGCGGATGAGGTGCGCTACCATAGCTCGAGAGCGATGGTGAACTGGCGGTGGGGGAAGCACGAGGACTACCTTGGCCGAAATCATTGCGAATATGAGGCGGAAGGGACCCCGTGCTCATATAGTAGTCGGCGGAGCGATGCATGGTCAGAGGGGGCAACTCTCCGGGCGACAGAGACGCATGGTGCGAAGGGGACGGTGTCGAATGGATCGAAGCATGATCGGGAAACATTCCTTCAGGACCACGGCCTCGCTCCTTGTTCTGGCGCAAGTTGGCTTCGGTCTCGGCGGCCGCTTCCTCAATCGTTCCAGTGTGATGATTTTGATGGCGGGTCAATGTGGTCCGGCGCGTAAAGGTCTTCTGACAGTTGGCGTATGGGCACTTGTAGGGTCGTTTTCCGGAATGAATGCGACGATGACGGGCAAGGGAAGAGGAATCGCTAAAGGGCTGTTACAGAGGTAGAACAAGTCAGAGGAAAGTTCCCAGCAAATGATATCAAAAGAAGGTCGGTCGCTGAGGTCGACCGTGAAATGGATCCATACCTTGCCGCATCGCTCACACATATGAGGCTTCTCGCCCGTGTGGACGCGCGAGTGAACAGTGAGAGCCGACCGCTGAATGAACTGCTTTCCGCAGCCAGGCCATTCACAGGCGTGCGGTCGAATCCCAGTGTGAATGCGCTCTAAGAATCACAAAGAAAACCCTTGATGTTAGCAACCTGGACTTTTCGCGCGCCGACCTTTCAGATCATCACCCGGGGCAGCTTGAATCATACCGTGTCTCGCGAGGTCACTGCGTCGAGCAAACCCCTTATTACAAGTCCCGCAGTGGAATGTCTTCGGGGGCGCTTCGCCGACAGGCCGTCCAGTCTGCATCTGTTGTTGTTGCTGCTGTTGCTGCGGCTGTGACTGTTGCTGCTGCGTCATCTGCGAATCCCCGGCATACCCTCCCGGCACATATCCCATATTCCGCGGAGGTGCCCCGGTAGGCTGGGCATAGTAAAATGTCTCGGCTAATCCCTGATCCATCGAGACCCCCGGAGGAGGATGAGGAGGATATGCATTGACGGAATTGTCGGAAGCGCCTGGTTCCGCCTTCATGGTCTGTTGGCTCAAGTGGGCGGTTTGCATGTATTGATGATGTAGCTGAGCTTCTGCGGCGGCGGCGGCTGCGGCGGCAGAATTCTTGCGATTAAGAATAGTCGTGAAGTCCATGACACGACTGGGGTGGATAATGCGAAGGAGGCCGTGGTGGAAGGTTTGTCTCGGAGAGTCTCGTGGACGAAGGCTTTTTTTTCCTCCTATGAGTGATGGTGTTCCTTTTCCAGGCGGCGGGATTCCAAAATGTGACGCGTCCTTTTTTTGAGGGAGGATTCCACTTCACGGAGCGACCTCGAGTTCTCCGATCGGGACAGAACTCCGAGTATCGAGTATCTTGTGTCGACTTGAGAAGTTGTATCTCGACCTCGTGCGCCTCGTCAATATCGTCGACGGTTCGATTTGGAAAAGGCGGTCGCGACGGGACAGATGAGTGGGTAGATTGCGGAGCCTGTGACGGGGTGTATACGTTAGACTTGGCAAAACAAAGAAGAAGAAGAGCCGCAAGACGGTGACTCGTCCGGGCGCCTGTCGACTCTTGTGCGGCTTTCGTCGTTCCCTCAACACCGATGCGCAAACCCGACCCGTCGTCTTTCCTTTTGGATCCCCGGCGGTTCGCGCGCAGCCAAGTGTGGAGAGAAGGACGGGATGCAATGGCGATCCGTGCAGTATAAGAGGCGCACAACAAGCTCCGCCGCAGAAAACGATGCGATGACGGACTGACGCGTGGGATTTTCGTCCAAAAATTGGGTGTTGGGCATCAAGGGCCAAGCCAGGACGAGAGACGCCGGGGTGGAATTCAAGGACCCCCCCCCCCTTCCCAAAAAAAAACAGGAGCGCGGTTCGGCCGGGTAGCGATGTCACAGGCAATTTCGAGATGAGCCGCGGCGAAGCCAAGAGCCAGTTGCACTCGAGGAATCGAGGGCCGAAAAGCGCGACAGAAAGGCAAGAAGGAACCACTAACCTGTCACGGAGACCAGACGAGGAACGTCGTCAAAGATCAAGCGTTTGCCTGGGGCGAGACGCGCCGACGAAAGACAGCAGAAAAAGTTCAGGAAGGTGAACCCTGAACGGAGAGGAAGAGGAAGTTGGCGGACGGGGGGAGGGGGGGCTCTAGCTGAGGCGTGGGAAACAGAGTCGGTGGGGGAGAGGAGATTCTTGTCCAGTTGGAGCAGGCGGAAGGCTGATCGTCTCGGAGCTGAGAATGCAGGGGAGCCCGTCTGATTGAAAGACGAGGTGAGACGGGGATGGCAACTAGCGACCCGCAAGAGGAGAGAGAGGGAGGAGGGCGATGGGTGAAGAAGAGAAGAGAGAGGTGAGGATGATGGTAGAGCTGGGTAGGCTTGGGAACCCTGAAGCAGTAGTCGATTATTAAGACGAGCAGGAGATTCCGGGTCTGGAGTCAGGATTTCAAGGGTGGAAGGAAAAGGAAGCCGGGTGAAAACAAGGATCCTGCATCAATTTAAACAGCAGCACCTTTGAGAAGTTGGGCCAGATTTGAGGGAGATTAGGAGGGGGCAGAGCATCGGTTTTGGGGGTGTTTGGGCGTTTAGGGAATTTAGGTGTGGTAGGTGCTACTGACAAGGCGCCTACGGTGCATCATTCGAGAATCCCAAAAGAAGTTGCGAGAGGGGCCTTGCCCCGGTGGGTTTTGGGGGGTTCTTCTAAATATATGAATCAATGAGTCTGGATTCGGACAATGTCCTGGATCAAATACGATCAATTATAATTATGATTAGTTATTATTCTTCCTCTTTCAATCACTTGGACCAGAATCGTATATTTTGAAATTACCGATTTTGGCCCTCCATATCTTCTTTCGTTTCAGGTACCAAGCATTGGAGTACTGAAGTTTGGAGTCTGGCGCTCATTGTGCTGTCAATCGAGAGTCTCTTAGGGCTGGTCCGCCGCTCTCCATCGCGTTCTACCAGTGCTAATGGCAAGAATCTGATAGAGCTGTGTCTGATTTGTACTCGTGTACACTTTACACTGTACACTGTCCAGCAGTCGCCGTGGTGCGAGCTGAAACCGATGCAGTGAAAACACACCGATCCGCCTGGTGGCCATCGCAGTGTCTTCGAGAAGGATAGTCCTCGTCAGGTACCAGGTGATGATCTGATCTCCGCCCGGTCAGCACACGGACAACTCAGGGAGCGGAAGATCCAAGACATGACCACTTTGATGAACGTGAAGAAAGTGAGGGGTCTCCTGAGTCTGTATCTAGTAATCTACTATCTAGTATCTAGGCAGGTACTAGGTAGTTAGTAGGACTAGGTAACTAGTAGGACTAGGTACTAGGTAGTAGGTAGTCGGTACCCATCTACTACCAATCTACCTATGCGCCTCTCTCCTTTTCCTGATACAAACCATCATACTATTGTATGAGAAGTGGTCCATCCTTTTAGCGGTGGTGCCAAGACAGCGCAGCCTTACCTATAGCAGAACAAAAGGTCACGACGATCCTTGAAAGGCGCGACTATTGACTGCCCAGCAGGTATAATGCTCAGGTTCCAGGGCAACAGAGACCAACCACCTCCAGAGATCTCATGTGATCAACCTTTGCATCCTCCTGTGCATTCTACGTATATCCCTGTCTCATCTCCTATTGTTTTCCCCCCTATCATCGTATGTCATCGCATAGCTGCGCGAGACCCTAACCATCCTCTCATATCTGTCCCGAGCGCACGATCACCTCAAGCTTCCTCCCCCATTTGTTTCCTATGAATAACCATCTCTCACTCTCTCGCTCTTTCCCTCTTTTTGCTCTCAAATCTCCCGCATTCGCAACCCCCCAACACCCACATCGCCAAAATGTCGACCCGTCCTCCTGTGTCGTCAACCCAAACATGCCTGTGCCCAGTCTAGCGTGCCCCTGAGTGGACACCGCGGGAGAAGCGCTAGAAGGAAACCAGGCCGCACCAGAAGCCCCCGAAGCAGGGCCCCGTCCGCGCGGATCCACAACAACGTGGGCATTTTCCCCCTTTCTATTTTACAGTCCCCTGTCCCGGAGGTCCCGTATGGTGGGGTGCATGTGCCTGGGACCTGGGTCTTCGTCCATGGACGTCGTACAGTAGTACTAGGCTTAGTAGGCTTTGTAGGCTACAAGCCAAGGAGCCATGCATAGTAAGTCGAATACAGGCTGAGGGTGGTACTGCGAGTGTGGAGCCAAGGGTCACGGAGTGGTCTGTCGATATATCGAGTACAGGGTTCCTTAATCTAAGTTACTTCTGATGGGAACTTGTGAAGAACTGAAGATCAAGGTTGAAGGTAGTTTAATACAATACAATACAATCATAACCGAACACCATCACAGTCACACATCCGGTGGATGTATCACTATCATGTCACTATACGCCGATCAGAATTAGTAATACACCCATCAGAGGTCCATTGACTCCATTCTAATCTAAATATTGCTCAAGAAGGAAAGGTCGCACCTGAATGATCTACGTCGCTTGCAATCCCTTGACCACAAAAAAAGGAGCCTAAAGAGAATAACATCAACAATGAGCCAGACCTCTGCCCGCCCGTCTACCCTCCAGTCTTTCTAAAGCAAAAAAGGGATTGAATTGTCTAAATGTACAAATGTATAATCCATTTCTCGGTCCTCGGTTACAGCAGCCTCGAGGGTCGTTTACTTGAACACCTCCGTATCCAGCCGGATGAGCTCAAACACACAAAAGTATATTACCTGCCCCCCATGTTTCGCATCCCACCAGACGAGAGCGACCAGACGACGCTGGAGGCACAATCCATTGCAGACTTCATCCGCAGTGGAGAATTACTCCGGACATCATCGCGGGTCATGAGGTTGATTCCATCACACTTCCTAGACTAGACAGGACTAGCCGCGGTGTGAAACAAGCGTTGCGTAAACGCAAATTCTAGGCAGTGGCACAACGAAAGGGCGGCGGACGTAAAAGCAAGAGTGGTTTTGCACTACGAAGAGGACAAGGCAGTGGCACAGCTGGTGGTAAAATGAGGTCGGTCGGACCCGGAAAAAAAGGGCAATGACGCACTTGGATAGACTCGAGCAAAGCTGACTCGGGGCGCATTTCGATTTCGTTTCCCTCTTGGAATAGGCACGTGAGGGCAAACTACCGTCCATGTTAGAAAAGCTGGAACCGATCAACCGAGTGCTTCCTGTGACCCGTCAATGTTGTTGTTATGCTTTAGTGCTCTGCGCCCTTATGATGCCTGCTCATGTTCATTTTTCTTCAACCCGGGGAGACCTGAGACCGACGATTCAGGTCTGAGTGCCGGGTCTCTGGCGAGTCCAAGTCGCCTTTCCGAGCAGTGTTACTATGAAGTTATGAACTATACAAAAGACTCATAACTTACAGTGAGTTCACTGACGATGCCGTTCGGACGATATTCTGTGCCGAGTACCAGATGACCTCGTGAGCTACCGGGTAGCTCCTCCCAATTGTCCAGAAGCTCTTACGTAGAGTCCACGAGGACGTGGACACGGATACTCGTGGTGGACACACTGGACAGTGGACACTTGGACACCCGGCCATGCTCCGATCTTGGAAGAGAAACTGCGATCGGGGCGCGTGGACGGTGGCCCGCTGCACACGGGTGGATCAAGAGGCACACTTCCCTTCCCGCTCTTCTTTGCTTCCCTCTACCTCGGCCGTGGGTAGAATCCGAGGGTTCCTCTTCGGATCAGGACCCAGATATTTGCTGGTCAGTGGGTGAACGTCTGCTGAATGGATAGGGCAGACGGAGATTTGGAGTCTCTTTCTGGCTGGGGGTATCCGAGCCGCTCGGATTTGCTCATGGTCAAATCTACCTCAAATCTACCTGATCCCCAAACAAGTCTCACAAGGTTGCCTCTCGGGCCCATGTCGTCATCGTCGAAGCCTTTGGCCCAACTGCCTCTGGATATGAAGATGCACGTTCGTACGCTCGTCTCAGCTTCGGCCAGCCGTTCTTGCCGCGATCCCTCTCTTGAATGAATCGTAGAGTCACGTTCCTTTGATGAATGAGGGTGATTGGGTCCGCCGGGGTCATGACTCGGATGGTGCGACAGTCTCAACCAACTTACAACGAGGGCGCAACGGCCACACGGACCGGCAACCGATCGAAAGTCCCCAATTCAGGCTCATCTGATTACAGGGTGAACACGGCAGTCACGATGGGACCAAGGGTTCCAACAGCCGACCCGCCCCAGTTGGAGGATCGGGCTCGCAGGAGCCACTGTTTTCCAAAAGGTCTCGTGATCAGAGGAATCATGGACCGTGTCGTTGAGCGAAGCCATGCAGTTATTGCAGTGACTCCCGGATAGCTGGATACCGCGTAATACGAAGACTATTCCCGTGCGCGAGTGATGATATCCGCTCATGTCAGAAGCCAAGTTTTCGACACCGACAAGGTGCGACCGTAGTGAGCTCAAGAGTTGTACTATGCGGTATCGTGGTGTGCTCTGACGACCGACCTTCTTTCATCTCTAGGCATCGGCATCCACTAGGTAAGCCCTGCCGCCGAGTAAATCTCCCGGCGCGATCTAGTAGAAGCGGAGACCAGCCTTGAAAGGAAGGACGGACGGTTTCACCCAACGGCGTATCCTTGGCGACAACCTGGTCGCACTTTCAATCAATCAATGGTACTGTTCGCCGTCCACTGTGTAGGGTGAGGTCCCTCGAACTCATCATCTTCACATTGGTGGAACATCAAGATTCATATTTGCGGAAAGAGGAGGGGATCAACGGCTCATCGGGAATTACATTCCCCATCAGCCTCGTTGTGAGATTGTTCGGCCTTGGAGTTCAACCGTGCGCATCGGAGATGGAGGCTTTAGAAGGTCACCCGCTGTCCTTCTAGAAGCCGTGCAAGCCTTGCTCAAAGGCACCTGGCCCTGATTAGGCATTGGAGCCGATGTCCTGACCGCGCAGTATCTTGCTAGATTCGGGAGACGACGATGGACCGTTCGTCATTATGATCGTAACTCATCCGCGCCACGTGCCGTCGATGAATCAAAAATGTGGGATACCCACTGGCAGTACAAGCTGCACATCGCGGGTTTTGCGGTCGAGAATATGCACTGCGGTGCACCAAATTTCTTGCCACGGTCAGTCTGCCTCGGCGCCTACTGCCTAGTGCCTTACACTTAGTTACTTACTATGTAGTACGTATGTAGTTACGTACTAACTTAGTGCCTAAGGGCAGGTTCTCAACTACACTTAGAGACAGATTGCGATAACAGAGACGGCCCGCCAAGGTACCTGTGTCCACGAGGGTTGGTAAGCGCATTCCTGTCTCTAACTGCAACACTTCATTTGTGCCTGGACGGAAGTCAGATCTTAATTTCCTCTTAATCAATCCCCCCCCCCCCCCCCCCCCCCCCACGATCGGCAGATCTACTAAAAAATATCATCGGCCGAGAGTCATGACTTTTCTCCTCTACCACGCATTAGAAATTCTCACATATTGTACAATTCCAAAACACAACGCCATCGGTCTCCCATTAATAAGTACCGTATGAAAAGGCCACTTTCACTCTTTCAACCCAAGTCAAACCAGTATTGTTTCTGTACGACTCGACCTTGCGCTTCCCGACTCTCTACCTAATCCCGAAATAGATCTCGTATCCTCGAGATGATGTAAGACATCGGGTGGACCCCATCTCAGCTCCGGTAATTAAACACTCAAACCTCCCCCCTCCACCCCTCCACCCCCTGGCCGAGCCGAGACCAGGCCCAGCACGTTTCCCCACGACCGTGGCTTGCAGGAGGAAATTCTACCCAAACAATCCATGATCCTCACTTCAGTCCTGTGTATTCTCTTGAGCTCTTGCGTGATACACGAGGATTCCATGCGGAAAATTCTGGGTGAATTCGAGTGCATCCCCTACAAAGGCCTGAGTCCAAGTGTAGATGTCCTGGTTGCGAAAACCAGAGGTTCCCCCGGTAACATTGATAGGTACGAGCCACTGAGTTACTAGTTGGATCTATGCTCTTTTAGTCAAAGATCATATGTGCCAGAATTTTGGACCAGACTCAGACAGACCTACGTCAATCCATTCTCCTGAGCTGCCCGTGTTGCGATCAGCTCCTGCGCTGCCTGGATCCCTTTCCGTTCATGGGCCCCATTAATAAGGATTTTCACCGTTCCGTTGCTGGCACGCGGGACAGACTCCATTACTTTAGTAACGATTATCACTTTTATCATCATTCTTATTATTCAGCCCGAGACCGTCCTTTTATCCAAATTGGTAAGCCCAACCCAGCGGTGAGCGGGCGGTGCCCAAAACACCACTGCCAATTGCCTAATTTAGCCGTGGAACACGCCAAGCCTTCTCCTGTCCTTCTAGCGTGCTTCTAGAAGAATCGTGGAAGGTTCCATGGAACAGAAAGTGGTGCGCGTCCGGAGCCTCCCCACATGAGCAAGACAAGGGAAATTAAGATATTTGGGGGAGGAATGCAAAAAGCCAAAAAAAAAAAAAAAAAGATGAGAGCCAAACGTCAGCAGCACCACCTGTGTGACCTGCGTGACCTAACTCAGCAGCCCCCAGCTACTAGTTAGCTACCTACTTGCCAATGTGATCATTCCCCCATGTGACCCTTGAAGCCTTCAAAGCCCCCACGGACCTCGCCCTTCCCCAGCGCGGCACACATACGCAAGGAAGATCTCAAAATTAAGCACAAAGCGACGGGACTCCGACCCGTCTGTGGTGTTCTTCACCGTCTCTTGAGTGCTCGCCCGAGTTGTTTTCTTCGATCTTCCGGTTCATTCACCGATACCTGAAGAAAGCGAGATAGGTTCGACGGGTCCGGTCCCGCGCAAGTTTTTAGCCTGTGGGTTCAGTGCTCTACTCCTCCTCTGATGGTAATCTTCCGCCTTTGGGCAGCATTGTAACCCGCAAATGCCGGATGAGCGCTTCTGCACCAAGTTGTCATTGCCATGATCATATCGGCAGATTTGCTCACGATGTCCGCCCCGGTGGATCATCATCCACAGTCGGAACGGAGTTCGGGACGCGAGTCATGCATGGAATTTATTATGTGCTTCTTGATAGGCAATCCTCACCTACACGGTGTCCTCCTACCTTATTTCAGATGGGATCTTGGTGCATCCTGACGGTCATACATGCCTAACGCCATGAACAATATACGTGCAGTTCATTTCTAATCTAGTAGGTGCAGAGCCTCGTGGAGATGAGTCTCAACCCAAGAGCTACGTAAATAGTATAGCACATCAACAGTGCAATGTTAATCTCGACCGAGCCACAGTAACTGTAGACTTTCGCTTCAAGCCCAACTCACCTTCACTACTTTGTCCCGTTATTTCCAATCCATCTCAATCCATTCCCAATCTCTCCAGCTCCTCGGACACTTTTCCACCAGGACCCCATCGGCTCCATCGGGCGCAACTACCATCCAGTCTTCCACTATTCACCAATCCACTACCCAGTGCCCACTGCCCACTGCCATCGCCAAGCCAAGACCATCCATATGGGTAACCCATCTTTCTCTCTCCCTCGCGCCGCTCCAGAAGCTCACGACCGTAGCCGATCATGATGTGTAGATCAATCGGTACGGTATCACTATCCCGCCTGTGCCCCGGAGCTCCACCGTGCCCTCCGATCCGAACTCACTCACCACGCCCACGGGAGTAGTAGACGACGAGAGTCGAGTCAAAAAATTAGCTCCGAGTCCCCCGAATTCTCCGAGTTCCACTGTGGTTGTGGCTGAGACGGCAGACGGACTTGGGTTCTTTATTTGCGGATTTTGTATCGGATTTACAGGGCTTAGGGAGGTGTCAGTAGTCAGTACTCTACTGTCTTGTGATTTTTTGATTTAATTTAGTGGTGGTTGTTTTTGGATTTGTTTATGTTTTTTTTTATTCCTTTTTGGTGAATCGGGACAAGATAAGGGAAATACCTTGAGATGCGAAGGCCTTTTTTTTATCACGTAAGCCTAGGCGTAGAGTATTTGCTCTAGAGTATTGGACGAGCATAAGGCACCTAGTTGGTGCTATTTCCCTTAATCCCGTCTTCTCTTGTCCTCACCAGGTAAACAGCATCCAAAAGACTCTTTCTGTGGAGACAACCGTAATGAGATGTGACAAGTTACAACGGACAAACACTCACCTTGGCAAGTATACATCGGAAAGACAACTGTTACTCGATCGTAGTCTGAACCCTCGAGTAAGCTCCACTCGGGGATACTTTTCCTTCCGCATTAGAAGCTGTAGAGACTCGAAAGCACGCATTCCGAGTATAGGTAAGGATATTCTGTAGGAAGAGACGTGTTACTTTCAAAATCACCCATAACTTCTTGCAATCTATAGGTATCCACCGGCACCCGTGCCTGAATTTCCCGATCCATAGCTTCTCCAACTCAAATCACAATCACAACAATCCGCAGTTCCAACTTCCCCAAGCATGGAAAAAAGCAGGTACCTTAACTTCGATGCGCATGGGCTGTAGAACCGCGGGCCCACACCACCTTTTGTTCGGTTCGGTTCAAGTTGGTTAGGTACTAACAGACCTGCGTCTACTATCTTGTTCTACCTACCTGAGAGCTATCCCGCGTGGACGCTGACGACTTGGTCAACATCCATGGTACGACATATTACCAACATCTTCGGACGGGCAAGATCACGCGATGGTGGAACGCCCCGAATGCGCGTCTGCATGGCAATAGGATTAGGGACATATCTCTTCGAGGTACAGACGGGACCCGGCTCGTCCGGCTCGAGTTGATTCGGCACAGGATGCTATTAGTACAGCGGGTGTTGGAAAAAGCACTGCATTCTTACTCCGGCAGTGGACACGTTCAGACCAGGACTGGACATGAGATCGAGAAATGTGGTAAGCGATTCTTGTGGTGCTGCCTGGCAGATTGAAGGAGCCAAAGAGATTAATGATGTCACCGTGTACCGCTGGAATCCGCTGAGATGCTTGCTAATCGTGTATACTACTATACAGTATACTGCAAAGAAAGCAGCGCTGCACTTCTTTTTCGCAAATACGAATCGTGCCAATTGAATTGACATGGCTCTACACGTTCACAGCTCACGATGCTCACCCGTCAGACAAAATCGGATCCTTTCTATGGCGTAATACCTCGTGGCAGAGCAACTCCGGAGGAAAAACAAAGTTCTGCCTTACTACAGTAGTATAGTATACCAGTCAGATAAGAGATATCAAGAGCGGTCAGGAAAAAGCAATTCGAACCCATGGACTAACCCCAGACAAATAAGAACAGGGAAAATAATCACGAGGCTGCTGCAGATCATACTTCACGCTCAGCATTTGGACTTTTCCAATTTCTTCAAGCGCAATAGGCGCTTCGTTTGAGATTTGGAAATTCTGCCACCATCTATTGGTGTAGTCCATTCTCATCTTTCAAGTTCAGCTTCGTGGGGGTTACCTAGTGGACGTCGAGCACTTTTAGTCCTCTTGATAAATCCACATGATTTGTCTATTGGTTGAATCCCGCGGTGACATCGCAGCAGTCGTGTCGACGTTGATGTGCACTATTCCCTGCTTCTAGATACTTTGCAATCTCTCTTCAAGACCACAAGGCATGTGATCTACTCCACTCAATGTTGACTACTCATTCTAGACCAGGACTTCGGCAAGCAGCCCTGAGTCCTTAAACAGAAGATGATGAAGATAGAACAAGGAATCTCTCCTGAGTTCTCTTCCACATAGTCTCCCCCCAAAAAACATATGAGCTTCCCCATATCAAGTTCATAGATCATCGAGCCTTTCATACCCAGCTTTTCCACCGGCCCTGTAAATGTCGCTCCGAATGCTCTCAAGCCTCGAATCCTTTATTACATGTGGCGAGTCATCATCACAATCCATGTTTCTGTCTTGAGACGCCGTGGAATCATGGAGCTCGCGTTAACGAGCTCCCAGGATCAATCGATACGATATGACAGTAGATACGCGAAGAAGAGAGACTGAGCCATAGTGTTGATTCGGTAAGACTCTTGAATCTGTGTTCGGTTTTTGTTGCTTTCTATCACAACAATGATGGTTAGCTTATGAGGTGTAAGGGATGCCATGCCCATTTCTCATCGTTGATAACAGCTCTAGCCCAGGATTTACACGCACCTGAAAATTGAACGTATTCAATGTAGTGCATGTAGATAGGATTGCCCTCGCGATTCGTAACCCTCACTGTGCTCATGTCATGATGAAGAACCTCGAGTTGGCGTTGATGGGCAGCTCATTTCAAATACAACGTCTTAACTAATTGACACGTTAGGTGGAAGAATGGCTTGCTTGGACAAAAAGGAGACGAACTCTATCAAGTTAAAGATGCAGATACGCCATACCAGAGGAATTGAAACATAAAACAAGAACAAGTCAATCAATCGACATGCTCCGGCAACCACAATGTTCATGGAAATTGTTCATCAGGAGGCAATTTTTCGTAGACCATACGATCATCTCATGCTCTTCGCTGATTGAATGTTCAATCGCGAAACCTCCCACGAGAAGCCCCCCCTGTATGTACAATGGGAGAAGGGGGTGGGGAGGGTTGAGAAGGAGAAACAGAGACATAAAAACAGTACCACCGACAGAGAAATAGAATGGAGAGTCATAAGCCCTCGTCCGGTTGAAAACACCCTGACCAAAATGCCGGAATATATCATTGTGATGCCGATTGTCGGCCAAAGTCATATCATTCATTCATGGTTTTTGCCAAGTGAGCTCAAAAATCTGATCACCCTGGCTCTTGTCACGCAGAATATACCACTGCGTGACGCTGCCATCAGACTCTATCTGCGAGTCTTGCAGCAAGTAACTCATTTTATGCTCATCCTTGCGACGAATCGGGCCCAATTCATGCAGATATGACTCGATCGTTGCGCCGTTGAGCGGATTCCAGGTCATTTCCACACTGACGTCGTCCGGCGCTGGCGGAAATCCATACTTGACGATCGAATACCCATTCGTCAAAAACCAGCCATCGCTAAATTGCCATTGACGCAGTAGACAAGATGGACCGCAAACTTCGGAGATGGTGCTCAACTTTGGCATGTCCATGTGGAACCATGATTTCCAATGGTGAACACTCAGAGGCTGTTCACGTCCAGATTCGAAGAAACCGGACGCATCGTCCAACAGGTCGAGTTGACGCAGACGGTGATCCACCGTTAATTTGGTCGTGGTGTGATCATAGATACAGTGGGCAATACGACGGTCTCCCGTCCAGGTCATCTGCTCACATACCTCGTACACGGTGCCGAGGGTCGATAACAGTGGCCGCGAGAGAAAGACACCGGCGCCTCCAAACGCCATGATTCCGAATTCACTGATCTGAGGAATTCCTTCGCTCAACCCGCCAACGTACATGGGCTTCGTATGATCGTACTCCCCCAAAGCCTGGACCAGGGCTGGCATTGAAAGGAAGAATGTGTCGTCGTCAATAATGCACGCCCATTGCGTAGCTTCGCGCAAGTTCTTTTCCAAGAGACTCACGAGCGCAAAGTATCGATGAAGGTAGTCATCTTTTGACTCTGAGACGATCAAATTGATTCCAATACTATCCGCCTTGGCCTTGACGTTGGCAATCCCTTCCCTTGTATCGGATTCAGACTCCATCGGTTCGACAATGGCAAAGATTCTCGTACGCGTATAACCCGCCCAATGTGCGAATTGATCCAGGGATTCATTCAGTCGGAAAATGGAGGTCGCCACGCCGAAGTCTATATGGGACGCGTCGGCCATCTTGGGAGGACGAGGCGTCACAATGGTAATCGGCGCGGGAATCGTACAGCCGTCCAGGGCTTGCTCGTGTGGGCTTTCACCTGCACTCGCTGCGCCGCGCGTCTGACCTTCCAGCAAGGGCTGGTCCATCTGTTGTCGCATCGGCACCTGCTCGTCCGAAAAGGTCACCACGATCCGCCGCCGCGTATATTGAGCCAGCTTCTCAACACCAACCCGGTCCAGCATTTTCAGATCTACATCACATTTCACATTGGGGGAGATCGTGAAATTAGACTGGACGGGACCTGCATCATCCGCAGGCGCCGCAGCAGCAGCGGGCGCTTCTCTGGCGCGTGAAGGCCACAGCAGAATCAATACGCCAAGGACGGCCAGGAAGGCAATTGCAAAGCGTGCGATTTTCCTCCAGGCCCACGAGGCGGAAGTAAGCCCATCTCCACCCTTCCACAACATGATGTAGTGGGTGGCTGCGCCTTGGTGTGTCTCCGATCTCGTATCTGACGTGTGGGCTGTGCTTCCGCGGAGGTCCTTGGCTGTGTCTCTCTGCCTGTGCCGGTGGTTTGTGACCGTGACGATCGCGGCGGGCAGAAATGCCGGGAAGTGGGCAGAAACGGGTCTCGTCGAGGTGGATTTGGGACGTTTACGTATACGCTTGATTATAGCGGGAGCTCATATGGACAGACGTATGGACTCAAATGGGGGTGACTCGCGTGAACTGTAACTCAGCATTGCAGGAGCGAGGAGGAATTCCAGTTGCAGGCCACTGGGGCCTTTGAAGGGAATACGAACGAAGGGAGGAATTGGTTTTCCCCTTCGGAGCGGGAGGAGATCCGGCATGTGGAAAGGCGGAGATGGGCAATACGACGCGCGGGCGCCGAGAGTCTTATCAAGTCTCAGGCGCTTGGCAGAGAGGGCACGTGGGTCTCGGGCCTTTCCTGATAAGAAGAATAAGGAAGTAGACCGATTTTTAAACTGTGAACTACCAAATAAAACTACTTCAATAGTCATGATCGATATAAGATGGCTTGATGAAGGAAGACGATAAGGACCGCTTTCATTGTAGAAGCCACACACAACCTTTAACATAAGGTAGACAATTTACTACTGACGCTGGGTTTCGATACGTACATGGTGGTTGATGTACCCGGGGTTCATGGGATGATGGGCCAGCTCAATCAAGTATTACGTTACGTCACTTGCAGGCGGTCTGACATTTCTTTCCCATGGTTGAGGATTTCTAAATAAACACAACATTGAAGCCACGTCGGCTGAACTCTAGGTTCAAAAAGATACTATCACATGTCCCTGGACCTCACACATCGGTGATCGGGTTGGAAGGCAGGATCCACCCATTATCAATCGCACATTTCAAAGGACAAAACACAAAAAGAGACGTCCCCGGGAAGGCTCGAACTTCCAACCTCCTGATTAACAGTCAGACGCGCTAACCAATTGCGCCACGGAGACAGCTGATGTAAGGAGCAGTTTGGCTACATTATATATACACATAGATGTTTCGCTACAGCATTGACCAAATGTCTGCGTGAGTCGGGGCTCCGAAATACGGTAGTGGGCACGATTCCTCTGCTCGACTATTTAAACGCTCAGATTCTGTTTATTATATCTCTTGGTCTCGAATGCGAATCTAGTGTCTGGTACCTAAGGTATAGAGGCAATATCGTCCACTGTAGCCCTGGTTGGGAATAAATATCAATAGGTAGTCGCCCGAGCATTCCGTCCCAGGCAACCCAATATATTTTCCCCGTATCCTGCTCAGTGCCCACTAAAAAACTGGAAGCAGCCCTATAGTACCGCCAGTAGCTGACAACCTGGAGTTAAATTCAGCCGACTCGCCCATGGATTTCACAAGGAGTGCGAAAAGGGAACCTCGAACATTCACCAGCATGGGATTATGTTGAGCCTAGCTACAAGAATGAATTCAATCCAATGTGCTCCAGTGAACACCAGAGACAAGACCACCGAAAGAAGTACCATACGGTAGGTCCTGAGCGACTTCATCGAGTTGAGGAGGAAAGGAAGAGACCAGGCTCAGCATCCATCCACCTGCATGCAGCCGTGGGATGAGGGCACTTCCAATCGAGTTCAGCCTCGTGCTTTTACGTGTTCACCAGCTTCGAAGCTTGACATTTCCATGACTGGACCATCAAAAACCAAGCATGGGAGAAAGCCTACAACTCAAAATACAGTGAAAGTAAGGACTAGAAATAAGCAAGTCTTTCAGTGTGATATGCACAATATCGACCACAAGAGCCATATAGTACCTAGTACCTAGTACCTACAGAGGGAGATCAAAATCCCCCAGAACAATAACGGAAAGCCCGAAAACAAGGAGAACGAAGCGAACCAGCAAAGCCAGACTCCGAACGAGTCGGGGGTATCAAGAGGGGGCCACCTGAAGACCAGACAGGAAGCATGCAGGACAAAAATCATAGCCAAAGACAGTGCGAAACAGGGAGGAAAGTGACAAGGCTGTATAGATATCAATGGGGAAAAGTTGGGAATGCAACAGTAGCGCTTCGCCGAGAGCGAGAGAGAGAGAGAAGGGAATACCTCCTCGTGGTAATCCCTCAATTATAGCTCGAGCAAGACGAAGGTGTAAAAAGAAGCAAAGATAGAAAAGACACGCTCAAAGGGAGGAAAAGAATCACTATACACGAACGGGAACGAAGTAGAACTGCAGACGGAAACACACCTCTAATGACGACGTAATCGCCTGCCAAACTCACTTCAGATTGCCCTTTCGAATGGAACCAAATCCTCGGCTGAACAACTCTTGAATCTCGACCGATCGGCGCGGCGCACACGATTCGGTCGGAGACATGGGTTCAGCCTGGGATATTATCTCAATCTGCGGACCAGGCACAGGATCACTGCCAAGTGCGGACTTGCTGTCCTTGTGACTAAGTGATGGAGATGCTGCTGCTGGCGGTGACGGTGGTGACATGGCACCGGCATTGCCACCAGAGTAACCTTCCACCTCCACCTCATAAGCAACGGGCTTTGTATGAGTCATCACGCGAGGACGAGACAGCAATTCCTGAACATGTTGCTCGCGTGCATTCATCTCAGCGAGCTCATCCGCAGCTTCGCGTGCGAGTTCGAGAGATGACTTCTTGGTACCACGATCCCAGCCTTGTTGGAGCTCCGAGGCGGAAGCTTCCTCGAAGCGCTTGCGGATCTCGAGATCCTGCTCGTATTCCTGGAAGACGTCGACATCCGTGGGGAAAAATAGAGCACGAAGAGTGGAGACAGTTATTTCAAAGAGGAGGACGGCCGCGACAGATAAAAGTAGCACAACCCAGAAGAGTAGGTTGTGTCCGACGTGGTTGAGGAAATTGCCAGGGACGGCGTAGACCCCTTTGCCGGAAGACATTTTGTATTGCTTGGAGAGGATCATGTTCCAAAGGAACCAGCCACCGACCGAAATGATGACGACAAGCAAGGAGAGCCAGGTCTTGTTGTGAACCTCCAGGACTTGCAGCTTGATGTTGATGACGACGACACAGGCGGTGAAAGTCAGCAGTCCAAGGGAGAAGGTATCGATGTCGGATGGGTTGATTTGAACCATGCCGAAGAGACCATACATGGTAAAGAAGATGATCATGGCTTCGCAGACAGCCATGAAGGTCCAACCAAGGTAAAGTCGAATATTAAAGGCACCATTCCGCTGGCCCTTGCTGTAGAGTTCGGGCACAGCGAGCAAGGTCGATGCAGACAGGTCCTTGGTGAAAATACCTAGGAAAATTACACACAGTGAAGTGAAGAGGGTATTGAACATGCTCAGACTCCACGGCTCATACAGCGAGGTACCGGTGTATCCATTCCAGCGCTGGTACAAAGCCTGCGTCAGGTAGAAGAGCATTTCCTTCCAGAAAGTGCCCAGAGTGTACTTGCAGGCACGGACGTAGTTCCACCGACCATGGACCAAGAGTAACTTCAAGAGGAAGCGGAACTGCGCGATGGAGTAATCTGAAATGCGCGCCGCTTGTAGTCCCTCTTTACCAGTAATGCCAATACCAACATGAGCCTCCTGGATCATGGCAATGTCGTTGGCACCATCACCGATAGCCAGGGTGATCGAATCACTGACATGTGTACGGATCGACTTGACTAAAAACGCCTTTTGCTTGGGACTGGCACGACAACAGATGACCGAGTCAACACGAATCGCAAGTTGGAAGAATTGGTCTCGAACGACTTGGTCAGCCTCAATCTCGGAGAGTGTTTGACCGTCAACCACCACGACGGAATGAGCCACTTTGTTGTGAATCAGATCGGAGGTGAGATCAACGATCGTCTCCTGCACATCGCCGTTCTCCTGATCGAGGATAGTCAAAGTAGAGTAGTCCTTGACCAGACGACAGGAGTGCCCGACATTGATAGCCGTCTCGCGTTTGTCACCAGTCAGCATCCACAATTTGATATTTGCGCGCCGCAGCTTGTCGATAGCCTCGGGCACACCCTTTTGCAACTTGTCCTCGATCGCAGTGGCGCCTGTCAGTTCAAGTTGAGTCTCAATTTGTTCACCCACCTGCTCAATCTTCTGCTGACGATCCACGATACTAGTACAGGCATTGTGATACGCAGTTTTCCAATTTTGATACGTGCTCTCGTCCAGGAAACGATGGCCGTACAGCAAGGTGCGGAGCCCATCAGTCGCAAAATCATTCAAATGCTGGAAACAGCGTTCAAACACCGCAGCCTCGTCCACGACAAGCGCCTCCTCCACCAGATCACCATCGTCGTCCTCATCCTCCTGGCTGGAATTACCAGAGTCTGACAGAGCCGTGGAGTGACGGCCCATTTGAGCTGAAGGCCGAGGGCTGTAGTACATGCTCTCACTCTCGCGATTGGGCGTTCTCCCTTCATTCTCACGGTCGCGGAGCCAAAGATCGATACTTTCGCGCACAGACGAAGCGTGATGGCCAGAGACTGACGACCGACGGTGAGCGAAACTAGGACGACTCATACTGGGCCGACTCAGGCTGTTTCGAACGCCGCTGTCCTTGCGGCTCTGGTATTCACTGTTCCGACGAATCACCGAGCTCGCTTCAGCAGCCTTGCGTTTGCTGGCTCGACGCTCGATTTGCGTAGCCTTCTCATGAGCCAGTTCAGCTCTCTTTAGCAGATGCATCAGAACAGTATCGGCGCCTTTGCAGAACAGGCAGACACGCTTGTCGGGCATGCGGACGACGACTGACATGCGCTTTCGGCTGCTCGAGAACTCGATGACATCCATAACTTCGTACACTTCGTCCACCGCAGGCTCATTCACACCGTTCGGGTAAGTGCGGATAGTGAGAGTGTTTGATTGCCGGTCAGTGACCAGGTAACCCAGATCCTGTGCAGCCATCACAAGAGCCAATTCGTCGGGCGAGGCGGCCTGGAAAGAGATCTCGCCAGTCTCAACATCTTCCTCCGGAATACAGGTATGGCACAAGGCCATGGCCAGTAGCAAGAGTTTGGCTTTTCGGGCGAAAACAGTAAATGGCTTGCGCTGAATATACTCCAGCATCTCCACGGTTCGATACGGGACCGATCGTCCATTTCGACGCTCCTGCTCGGCAGCTGCAGATACGTTGGACGGACGGGCAAGACTGGTGCGGAAATCTGAGGCAGTGGACTTTCTCCCGGCGGCCTTCTTCCCCTTGAGATTGCGCTTCTTGTGGATGAGTTTTTCCCCCTCGTGGGCCGCTTCCTCCTGCAGGTCTTGATCGTGCAGCCACGCAGTACCCGCCACGCTCATCTTGCGAAAGCGCATTGAGTTGTTGGTCAGAGTGCCGGTCTTGTCCGAGAAAATGTAGCTGATCTGACCGAGTTCCTCATTGATAGTTGACGTGCGCGCTTCCATCGGGGTATCGGTCTCAGGGTCGTACATGTCAATATCATTCAGCAGAAGCATCTGCACGACCTTGACGATTTCCATGCTCACGTACAAAGAGATGGGGATCATGGTATTGAACATGATCAGGAAGGAGGTGAAGATCGGACCGTAGGAGACGGCCGCATCACTGATATACCAGGAATAGCGTTCCACATCCTGTGCCCAGTACTTATAGGCAACAGTACAGGCCACAGCGAGAGTGACAACCAAGAGCACGATGATCACGACCACGCGATTGACCTTGGCTTGAAGGGCTGGCTTCTTGATGCGTGGATTTTTGTTGGCATTCATGCGAATCTTGCACTCCTCACCGGTGTAGATCACCATGCCGAGTGCGCTGTCCGTGTTGCGAAGAATGCTGCCGCGATACACAATCTCGTTGTTGGTCAACGGCAGCTTCTCTTGGCCATTGACGGTGACGTGGCCGTCGAATTTATAAAGATCGATGTTGGGGTCCTCCACGACGAAATGCAAGGAATTGCAAACCATATCGTCGACTGTGGCACAGACCTTGGAAACAGCCTGACAGGGTTGCTTGTTCTTCAGGTTCGTCTCACCGTCCAGTGCCATCGTTTCGATATAGGCAACCCCATTGGGGCCATCGGCATGGAGAAGGGCGAAATCGGCGGGAACAGGCTGGTCACGTTCAAGCTTAATCACATCTCCAACGCGAATATCCTGCCACTTCACATCCACCCAGCCGTGCGCACCAGTTGCAATAGAGGCACCATCGAAGACCGGCGTCTGGCCGGGACGAAGCAAACGCGCAAACCGATTATTCTCCTCCTTGTCCAGACGATATCGCCGCCAGTCATCGAACCCTTCCTTGCCCATTGAAATTCCCACAAAGATTAACAGAGGGACAAACGTCGTGAACGTTCCCGTCGTACTCAGCCCGGGGATCATCTGCAGGATGGCTACGATCAGGAAGTAGAAATTGGCTAATTTGGTGAATTGCGCGAACAGTTGCCGGGGAAAGAAACTCCAGAAGCTGTACCGACTTGATCGGATCCAGTTGGCGCAATACGGCTTGCCCGTGCGCTCATCAACGAGAGTGTCCACAAGAGACGGGTTGAGATCAATATGTCGACCATCTTGCGTGGGCGGAATGTCCTTGATTCGGAGAATGAATCTTTGAATCGTTGTCAGCAGCGTCTCTGCACGACTGACGAGCGCACTTGCGGCAGTCTTCTTCTGGGCCCATCTGCTTCGCGCGTCCGTCAGATACACTTCTTTGACTGGGCCTTCCGAACGCGAAGAAGGGTATTTCGACGATTCCTCCTTGACCCATTCTATTGTGGCCGTTGGCGCGGATCTCAGTTCATTCTCCGGGTGATTGGCAGCGAACTCGTCCACCGCCCTGGTTGCAATTGACGTCCCTGCCTCTTGATTTCTCCACGACCCGGCCTGTGGCTCGCTCAATTCTACATCGGCGATTTCATCCTGGGCCTGAAAGGTCTTGTTGAAGATCGAGCGTCGGAGCGAATACCCGCGGTTCCGCGATCGCGATCGGGCGGCGGCCGAGTCCGGGCTTAGAGGTGAGAGTGGTGAGCCCGCACTTGGCGGGGAGAGAGGTGAAGTTGGAGATCGTGGTGAAAGGGCCGTCGTCGGAGGCGTCAGCGCAGTGTCGACTGCCAGACCTCGCGAGTCCGGCCGTCGATCGGTGGGTGACGAGGACGGTTGGGGGAGAGTGACGGTCGGCTCGTCGGTCGAGAAGCGCACGTGGTACTGCTGTGACGAGCGATCGCCAGCGACCGCATTCTCGGGCGAATTCTGAGCCGCAGCGAGCGACGACCTGCGCATGGGATCTGATTGACTTGAATGATGGGTATGATCCGCGGAGTACGAGCGGCCATCTGAAGGCGTGTTGTTTGAGCTCGACATGACCAAGAACCTGTGCCTGCTGTGCGACAGTTGTGGCCGATGACGATCCTTGCTTCTTCTTGTAAGTCTGCGTCGGCCGGGGATCAGCGATCGATGACGAAATTCTACCGCAAGACGTCGAGATTGTAGACAGCGAGGAACACGCTCATGCTTTCAGTTAGGCCATGGGAGTTGTCGACAGGGCCATGAACAATCGTCGTTGTCTGGGAAAATTGCGGCTCCTTGAAAATGAAGCAGTTCGGTCGCAAATCTAAATCTCCTCAATGAACAGATTCAATGATCGCGAGCTGTCCAACACAATATCTTATTAGTTTTGAATCCAGATCTCGGTAAAGGCGTTGAGTTTGACTGTTTACAACACATCAAGCATTATGGAAAGAGAGGAAAAAGAGAAAGTGAAACACCAACTGTATACATACAACACAAGCGCCGGGGGCCTTTCTCAACTGGAGACAGCGTGTAGGAGGCTGTGGCCAGACCGGATGCGGCAAGATGCCCGAAACCGACCAGACGAGCGTAAGTCGGCTTGTTCTTGGGGACTGCACACACTTGCAGAGACTCGAGTCGCGGACAAGGCAGACACTTTTTTTTCCTTTTTAGCAAGCCAAGGAAAGGGAAGATTTTGATGTATGTGGGAGAGCAGATGCCTACGGCTTTCCCTTAGAAACATGAACAGTGGTTCAGGAACTCTCTCGACCACCGTTTCGGGTAATCCGCCATGTACTACATGGCTTGATTAGGGGCGAAAGAGTACCTACAACAACCCAGGCATCCTCTTAGTCCTGGAGAGAGGGACATGGGACCCCCCCCCCCCAAAAGTCAATTGTCTCGTGAATCAGGCCAACTCTGGTTGAGGTTCTTCCCGAGAACGAAGAGAGGCGAATTTGGGGTCCATCGAGCCCGAGACTTTTAGGATTCTGACTCTGTTAAAGAGGTTTAACTTTAGGGAAGTGGAGCGTGCAACGCGTTCGATGGAGAAAGCATTTCCACTCGCAGTCCATCGTTGGAGCACAGCCCACCAGCCTGGTCGCCTACAGAAGAAGTAGTAGTACACAAGTGACAGTAGTATGGTACTAGTAGTAGTCCACACTCCACTACCTAACTCTTTCCTAGTAGTTGCTATTGTAGTTGCAAGATGATCTATTCTCGCTGCAGCGTACGAGCAGCTCTCCAAAGGTAAACGCAAGAAGCCTATTGGAAAAGACCCTCTTCGCACATGGGTGGATAGGTCAGTAGACGACTAGACTCAGTACTACTTGGGTAGTAGAGGTATCCAACACTCCAGTCACAGTGACTCTTGTACATGTACCATCTAGACCAACCTCTTCCCAAGTCAGTATGACTATGACCATGAACTATGAACAGTAACAACTTGATCAGGATAAAAAACCCCTCTAAACGAAAGAGAAAGTTCCTCGAAGCCTTCCTTCTACCATTACACCTTCCAGAACCAACCTGCGACCGTCACGATTCATGGACAAGACTTGAAGACACTGCTACTACTTGAAGCCTGAGGTAACTCAGTGACTTACCAGAACCCAGAAGTACCACCCTGCACGTCCTCATCCACAACTCCGGATCAACTTCGCCCCCCAGACACTAGTAGTACACTACTAACTCTTAACTTGTCAAGTACAGTAGGACTTGCATGGACTCCGACCTCCACCCGTAGAAACCAAACCCACCTTGAATGCCGGCTCTCAAATCCCAATCGCTCTTCCAAGTCCACGGGAGGAGAATTGACCCACTCGGTCTCGATTGCCTCCCTAGGTAATCTGGAGCGCTTGAACCTTTGTGGAGAGTGGACTGGACCGGGTTTGTCTTTTTTTCAAAGTCCAAGCCAGTCATGCTTCCAACTTGTGAATCTTTGAGTCGTCACTGGACCATGTAGACCGTGAAAGCTCTGTAAGCGTACAGTGGTGTCGGAGAGTTGGGGAGAGATATTGAATATACTACTACTACTGCTAACTTACTAGTTACTACTACTAACCTACTACTACACTAATAAGAGTTGACAGGATCATCTGAAACGCCGCCACTAGGTGCGTCTCAGACGCAGGCTTTGCACGTTGCAAAGTTTGCATTACAGCGGTTAATAATACCGGTAGTAGTTGGAGTTTAAATATGCTGGAGCCTAAAGTGCCCACCAGCACTGCACCAGTGCACTCATGCCATGGGCTTGCAATATCCCTACCTCAGCCGAAGGACAGCTAGGACACTGATAACTCGGCCATCCAGTGCCACTGCCTTCAGTCCTGGACAACCATTTCTCCCCCCCC
>WIWV01000194.1:0-32531 GCA_014839625.1 Penicillium ucsense
TAGTAGTAGTAGTAGTAGTAGTAGTAGTAGTAGTAGTAGTAGTAGTAGTAGTAGTAGTAGTAGTAGTAGTAGTAGTAGTACTAGTAGTAGTAGTAGTACTAGTAGCAGCAGCAGCAGTAATCGTAGCCAGTCCAAAAGAACCACAAAACAACATGAAGCAGTTCAACCACCAAGCAACCACATCACCAACAACAAGCCTTACCCGACACTCAATCCCTAGTCCCAACTTCTAAGGAGGTCGGACCAAAACTCTCTTGGCGCTTACCCGTACTCCTACGGTTAGTGCTTACGCTGACTGCATACAAGATACAAGACCATTAACTAGCACCTAACACCTAGCACCTTAGTCTGGCACCTGGGTAGTCGTGAATCTGACAAGTCACGCCAGCGACACCACTAACTTACAGTCAACCACTGACTTCATAGTACAGTACGGTCTTGTAGTGGGACGGGACTGTGTGCGATGATATGATCATCAGCCAGCTGGCTCCCCTTTGCCCGAGAGTCTCGTTCTATCTCGATGCGTGTGCAGGGAGTGAATGTTCGTTGATGGGATTGGGATGCGTCATGGTGGGGATGTGTTTGGGTAGAGGGGGCTTGATGCGATCTACCTTAGGTAGTCACTGGATGACATGAGTGGCTTCGTTGGGGGTGTGGCGTTTTGGTTTTGTTTGTTGTCGAGTCAGGTGAGTTCCTGGCACTTGGAAGTTGGCACTGGGAAGAATTTCGGACGAGAGGATAGATCACGTGAGAATATGCGAGTGAACTGTTAGGTTATTCGAGAGGAGTAGCTAAGTTTAGGAAGAGGTAGGCAGTACTGTAGTGTTGATTGAGTAGAGCATGAGTTCTGTGTACGAAAATCAAAAGAGAAGACAAATAAAATAATCAGTGCGGTACAATTTTCAAGTCAATCAGAAACGTAAAACAGAAATATTTCTCAACGGGAAAAAAAACCCAGATCATCATCGCTGAATATTCGAAGAAAAATCATTTAGCTGACGTGCACACGCCAGTGCTCACGGTGGCCGTCCTCGAATGCAGTCCGAGTGTGATGGGTCATGGCGTTGTCATTGAAGATGAAATCGCCCGCCTGCCATTGGTGACGGTAGGCAACCCGACGATCGTACAAGAGTCGGGTGAGCTTCTCACCGAGTGCGTCACTCTCGGCTTCGGACCAGCCGACAACCTGCACGATGGTTGGCTCGCTGCTGCCAGCGATACACTTGCTCTCGGGCCAGGGTTCGTGGAAGCGGAAGGTGTCCACGCCCGACTCCGGGTGGGTGATGATGAAAGGCAGGTTGAGCTCCTGGCCACCGAATGCCTCGTTGACGGCGGTAAAGGTCTTCCACTTGAGTTTGCGGAGCTCCTCGAGGGGAATGCTGTCCGGTCCCAGGAGAGGGATGAGGTTGCGCGACGAGGCGAAGAGTGTCAATCCACCCTTGGACTGGGAGGCGGCGCGGTTGCGGAACATCTGGAAGAGGGGAGGCACCGAGATCCACTCGCCGGTCTTCTCATCCTGGACTGTCTTGAAGACACCGTCGTAGTGGAAAGGCATGGCTTCGCGGGTGAGCACGTTGTTCATGTTGAAGTCGGCGTTCTCGCGGACCTCGAGGATGTCTCCGAAGGGCCACATCTGAATCTCGCCCAGCTCGCGGGCCTTGCCTCGGAAGACCTCCTTTTCAACTTCCATGGTGAAGCCGCGCAGAAGAAGCGGGGCCGTGGACAGAGCGAGTTTCCGCACGCGCTTCATGTTGACATCCTCGAACTTGTAGGGGCCGTATCCCTCGGTGGGACGGACCAGCATACCACAGGGGAAGAGAGGCTCAAAGTCGAGCTCCATGCCGAACCAGTCGAAGAGATCGGACTTTTCGCGAAGTAGCCAAGGGCGACCTTGCTTGTTGATGACGTCGAACTTGGACATGTCGACCGTAGAGGCGTCGACAATGCGGACGCTGGCATCTGCCAGGACCGCAACAGCGCCGTGCCAGGGAGTGATGAAGTCTGGGTTGGTCCCGGGTGGGAACAGGTCAAGAGTCACTTTACCGACATTGTTGGACTCGTGGATAGACAAGCGGATTGTCGACTCGGCTGATTGGGCAATCAGCTTGGCGTAGGCCTAGAAGAACCGTATTAGCATTTACTGTGACTGAAATATTGAAACGACATGAGAGGCGGCAGCTCGGCTTACCTTGCCCCGCTTGAGCATAGCAGCCTTGAAGGCTTCGGGGTCCTCGGACTGTGGCAGTGCCGTGTCATAGTGCTTGCTTGTTGCCTGCACGTTCTCATCTTCATTGGCATCGACGGACTGAGCCAGGGTGCCGTCAAGAAGATTACGGGTCTGAGAGACAGCTTTGGAATACTCATCAAGCGTCTTGGCTTCCTCGGGAGCAACGCCAGCCAGAGTGCCTGGACGCACAAACTCAAGGTGAGTGAGACCGAGAGATGAGGCCAGCTTCTTCAATTCCTGCTGGTATGTGAAGGCGTCGGCATCGGGGATGTTGAGGAGATCTGTGTATTGCCGTCAGCAAATCTTCCCGCATTGGAACAGCAAAAAAGGGACTGTAGGCTTAACATACCTCCGTACACAGATGCATCTGAAACGAGTACCACAGCAGCACCCCCTTCGTAGATCTCTGCGATGGAGTCGGCAAATCCGTCGAGGACCTGCAAGGCAATCTCCTCGGCTTTGTCGGGCAGAGACCCTAGAGTCTTGCGCTTGCCTCCCTCGGCGGGGGCCTTGAAGGGGAAAGCTGGGAGAATGAAACGCACAGTCTCGCCTTTGGAGACAGTTTCAGAGAGCTGCTTCTCGAGAGTTGGAACGAATTCAGAGAAGCGATCAGCGACATTGGCCGAGCGATGACGATATGCTGAGATGATGGAAAGAATCTGAGAAACTTTCTCATCTGTCGGGGTGGGGAGGTTGCCGGCGTAAGGCATCTTGATCAATCTTTTTGATATGATGTTGTTCGCCTTGGGAATGTTTTGCTTTGATGATGATCAAAACTCAATCCCGGGACGTCAGGTTCTGTCTTTATATATTTGCAATATAGCCTTCACTTCGACATGTAAGACGAGTACGCCGCGGCACTCAGAGACAATTGATGTTCCCATCGTAGCGTGTTGTGGTTTCGGGGTTCGCTCCGGGCCTGTCAGCTTGAGGAGACATAGTTGTACCTAGTTTGCGGATTCCGACGGAGCTGTGAGTGGAGGGCGGTGGCAAGCCACACGTGCATCTTTCACCACGTTAATTGACCCCACAAAGTATGCTCTTGAAGATTATCTTGTATCTCTGTGTGTTAAGAATTCCTTTTTCCCGTTTGTTTCAGTCGTTGTCAGATCCGCGGACTGGCATGAAAATGGCGAGATTCGCTGCCATCACGCGGAGTCCGTGAGGCGACGAGAGTCGCGCCCCCAAAATACCGCTTTTATTTGTATAGAGGGGAGAAGGATCCTATTCCTTCGCAGATCTCCATCCTTTTTCTTGGAGTGAAAAATGGCCTCTACTCGAAAGCTTTCGACCCCTCAGGACTATGCGAATCTTCTGTCCCGGTATGACACTTGGCTCTTCGACTGCGATGGTGTGATATGGTCCGGCGATGAAGTTATCGACGGAGCTAGCAAGGCAGTCGAATTTCTAAGGAACCATGGGAAAAGAGTCATCTTTGTCACGAACAATGCGGCCAGAAGCCGGCCGATGCTCAAAAAAAAGTTTGACAGGCTAGGGATCGCAGCCACGGAGGTCAGTATCATGTTCTCGTGAGGAACCTCCCGATCGACTGACGAGTGCAAAATCACCGACTAGGATGAAATTGTTTCTAGTGCCTATGCGGCAGCTGTCTATCTCAAGAACGTGCTCAAGTTCCCTGCTGATCGCAGGGTGTTTGTCATGGGAATGGAAGGCATCGAAGCAGAGCTCGACACGGTTGGTATCCAACGATGTGGAGGAACCCACCCCGAGGACAACAAGTTCCTCCCTGCCAACGACTATTCTTCACTTGTCGAGGAGGGTGCAATTGATCCTGCGGTTGGTGCCGTCGTTTGTGGATTCGACATGCACCTCAATTACGCCAAGCTTTGCAAGGCATACAGGTACTTGACGCGCGAAGGCGCACAAGGGCCTGTCCTCGCTAGGGAGACGGGAGGTGGCTGCCACTTTATCCTGACAAACGATGACAAGGTGGTGCCCGCTGTGGGACAACTATGGCCCGGTAAGAAGACATTGCTCTCATCCTCTAGTCTTCTTTCAGTCCATAGCAGGGTGAGATTTCAGTCCGCTAACAAGCAGCTTCCTAGGTTCTGGCTCTCTTGCAACACCATTGATCGATTCGACAAAGCGTGAGCCAATTGTGGTCGGCAAACCTCATGCGCCCATGCTGGAAACTGTCAAATCCCTTTACAACATCGACGAGAGTCGGTCGATATTTGTTGGAGACAATCTTCACACAGATATCCTATTTGCCCAAGATGGGAAAATGGACTCCCTTCTGGTTCTGACAGGGGTGACCAAAGAGGAGGATTGTCAGACTGAGGCGATCTGGCCATCCTTTACCATGGATAGTATTAGCAATATCGTGGCAGCGGAAACGGGAGCGTCGAGGACCGGCGCCGTAGGTGTTGATGGAACGATTGGGATTCATGCATCTTTATAGACATTTCTTGTACAGAGTGAGTTTCGTTGGACATCTCATGTGCAGAGTGGATTTCGTTAGAAAACACTGTTCCCGTAGAGGTCCATGTTCGCTACTCTGATGCAGTTGAGTACAGTCATCTCCGAGAACATTGTATAAAACCTGAGGTAGTTGGTGCCCACTGCCCACCGCCCATAGAGATCGAGAGACTTCTGAGTCCTGAGTCCTGACTATGCGCCGACCGGTACCCTGGCATTATCCTCCATCCTTACGCCATTGGACTCCCGTGGATGAACTGAGCTAGAGGCCTGATCGAATGCTGCGGTCTATCGAAGAGACCACGCATCTAAATACAAATTGAGAAATCAGAGGGCTTGAAGACAGAGCCCTGTTCACTCTGTAGGCCGACCGAGGGTTTGATCAGAGTGATTTTTCCGAAGAGCTCGTGAAACTCAGCCCCCTGTCATCGGAGGGCGGGCCTTGATTCTCGCCGAGGCTGTTTACAAGATCCTCGTGTGTGTGTGTGTGTGTGTGTATGTGTGTGCTCTCGGGTGACTCTTCATATGCGAGTCCAAGAGACCTGAGATCATCCGCTGCTGAAAGGCTGCCTAATACGTGATCGGCGTGCTTACCGGCTTACTTTTTCCGAGTGGAAGTTCTCGCTTTGACAGCACCACCAAACCCACATCCGCCTCTCACGTCCTTGAACAGTAGCATAGCAGCATGGTAATGCCATGACGTGAGTTAAGCCTGTGCTGCCCAGACTTACACCCAATCCACGGCTGAACATTTGCTTGAACGTAGAGATTCCACGCCGAGCCTCCTCCTAGGACACTCTTGGCATTAAGTCTTGACTCTTAACTGCCCAACGCGGGTGGTCGCCATCTCTTGGTAACGATGATCAGTGGAAATGAATGATTCACGGAACCGACCCGCCGAACCACAGCCACGAGTCCAGATGCGAAAGCAAGTGGGGGGGCTACGATGAGTAATTGATCATTCTCCCCATTGATTTTCCGGATCGCATTCTTTTCCTGCCCACCACTTTCTCAAACTGATCGTCGTGTAAGCGGGCCGGGGCGAGTGCCAACTGCCAAGTGGGTTATGATTTCTCCTCAGTCCTCTCGTCTCTGGTGGGGTGAGTTCTTGGCTGGAACCGAAGGGGAGAAACGCACGGGGCCTCACCGCGTTTCCTCGGGCTTGCGCCAAAACTAAGATCAGTAAGGTACCTTTGCTAGTACAGTCGTGGTAAGTTGTAAGTTAACTACTTACAGTTAGTAGTTACACTACTGATTGACTACTACGGTCGGCCTTTGTGACGTGCCTCTCCCATGGCAGGCGGCGCTCACTAACCCCGAACAGGCAAAGGGAGGAATCGGAGAGTCCGAGAACCAGAACGACCACTGAGAGACCCCATCTCGGACCATATCGTGGTCCGGCCGCGGCCCCGGTTTGCGACTTGTCAAACCATGTCCGGTGTTCATTCCCTCTCGTCGACCATATCAAATCACACCTCATCATGGCGGATGCAAATGGTAGCACAGAGCCAACGGGTACGGGCACGGGCACGGGCGCAGGCGCCGACTCGGGCAGACGCAAGTTTACACTGTCGTGTTCTCGATGTAGAGCGTCCAAGTTGAAGTGCGACCGCAAGGAACCTTGTGTCAGTTGTTCTTGCGCATATCAGTGAATTGAAGGGGGCGGGGAGGCTCATATGTGCGCTTTTACAGATGGAATGCGTCAAGCGTAATATCGGCCATCTTTGTACCAAGGACGAGCGGCAAGCACGAGCCAAACGATCAAAGACGGATCATAAAGACAAGACCGCGATCAAGAAGTAAGTTGAAGCTGTTCGACGGGGCTGTGGCAAGCGTCCATGAAACGGCTGGGTACTGACATCCATGTACGTGGAATCAGTGAGACACCATCGGCGGAGGACGAGGGTGAAGCAGAAGCCGAGGAGACAATGCAACTGTTGGAGCATTTTGTCGACGGACCGCCTCGTGCGAATGCCTCTCTACCCGCGCTGGTCGGCCCAACCTCGTTGTCGGTCGCGCCGGATTTTCCCAATCGACATTGGTCGACTAATGATCCTAAGCGGCAGGGGGAGAAACTCACCCTGATCCAGGAGATTGTCGATGCGATGCCCGAGTTGGAGACAATGCATGCTCTGTTTGAAATCTTTGTGACCCGCTGCCAGGGTCCCTTGGGCAATGTGGTGCATACACCGAGCTTTATGAAGCAAGTGGAGCAGTTCAGCAAGTGCTTGCATCTGGCCTCATCAGACTCGCGGGTCCTGGCGATATCGAGTACAGTGACGATGGAATCACTGGGTTGTTTCCTCTTAGCGGTACGTACTCGAGAATACCTGCACTTTCAGGACGTTGTTTCTTGTTGTTGTTGTTCTGGTTTTCTTTTTTTTTTCTTTTTTTTTTTTTTCCTTTTCGCTCATCTGACGACTTGATCCTATTCTAGCTCGTACTCGGTCTCGCATTTCACCCCACTCCGTCAATGCTCGGATGGACTCCTACGCCTTCGGCCATGCGCGTGGAGGAGCTGCGAGCATCCGACATGCGCTCTCAGGCCTGGAGATCTCTGAGCTTGCGTTGTCTCCAGGATGGAATTTCTCTGTTCTGCGGCTCGATCACGGGCCTGCAGGCCGCGATCATGCTTTTGCTTGATGGTCAAGAGGGGTCTCTGGCACTCGATGCGGTTCTGGTCACTGCAATTTCTGGAGCCCGCAAACTCGGGCTGCATCGGCTCGGCGACATCAAACTGGACGCCTCTGCATCGCACTCGCCGCTGATGGGCAATGGCAGCTCCGAGCCGGCAGAACCGTCTTATCTTCGCACAGAAGTGGGCATTCGAATTTGGTAAGTACCTGGACTTTGAGCTAGGGTTTACTGCCTTGACCTGTGTTCTAGTTGATTTTAACAACAATTCTGTGCAGGTGGGCCCTCGTGATGAGAGATTGGTCACGGGGTCAAGCCCTTGGGTACTACACCGTCCGTCCATCACAGTTCAACACTCGGATGCCACTGCATATCAATGATGATGATCTCTGTTTGTCCACATGGAGACTCAGTGTCAACGGCGAGATCGCAGAGCGGCCTCGATCCGAATTTACCATGATGTCGTACACCGTTCACGCTCTCGAGCTCGGCAGCATTGTCCGCGAATCGATCGATCTGTGGGGGCTACAGTCCCAGCAGCCCGGTGGCAACGCGGAATCTGCCAAGTTGCGGAAACACCTCAACAACAAGTACGAAAAGTACGTGGCCGGTCTGCCGTCGTATTTTCGACTCGGCAGCACCATAGGACTTACCGCCACCGGTCCATCGGCGGCGATTCCCGTGCAACGATGGATGCTCCACCAGCAGCTGTGGAGCTTCTTACTTCGACTGCATCGGGCGACACTGTTATCTCCCATCGGCCGTGCTTCGTGTCAGTTGCTGGCACAGAACATTATCGGCACCCAGGCCCAGATCCAGGCCCGATGCGCCGTCTGCGGTTCGTTGTCGACCAGCGAGACGCAGCTCTTCAACGCGGCGGTCGTGTTACTCCTCGACCTGATCTTCACTTCGGAACAAGAGGCTACGGATAGTGCCACGGCCCACCTCAGCCGATTGATGACACGCGACAAAGTCAGGGAAGCGATTGAATTACTGCGAACCAAAAGCATGGCAGACCAGACCTCCCTCCACGATCTTCACTCGGAGCAGGTCCAAGGGTCCGCCCAACGCAGTGTCGATGCTCTGGAGGCTCTGATGAGGCTATCGGAGGACATATCCCCTCACCCCGAGATCAACAAGCCGGGCAGTGCGGCCGGCACCCTCCCGGGCGAGCCGCCACTAACCGCTCACGCCTCGTTACGGTCCAAAGTCGCCGAGATCCTTCGGGGCTTGAGTCCCAGCGGAAGATCTGACTCGATGGCTGCGGACCCCCTCATGCAAGAGAACCACGCCCCCTTCGATCCCTTCCCCATGTTTGATGTCGCGCCCGCCTTCGCCCATGTCGGCGGTCCCGACGGCGCATTCCCATACGACTTGGACGTGCTCCCCATTCTTTCTAATGGATTCAGTTCTAATTTTTACGAGCCGTTTGACTTTCTCCCCTTACCCTTCGACTCTCAACCGCCCAAGGAACTGCCATTTGCAAACTTGGGCGACCTGTCTGGTCCTCTGGGGATGGCGACCCCCCCATTCCCCAATTCGTATAGCACTAGTGCGTCGGGCACTCGGATGACCTACACGTCTCCGTCGTCTATGAGAAGTGACACCTTTGGATTGGGTGGGGAGAGTGACACTGCGACGACGCCTTCGAGTGTTGATGCGTACGTTGCAGCGAAGTTTTGCCACTCGCTAGGGGATGGATCGTTGCCGAATCTGTAGCCTACTTGTTCATTCATTTCATTCGGCTGACTGTGATGAATGGGGGAAACTGGATCAATGAGAATGATTGCAACTTGACTGGTTCCTGATGATGCGCCTCAATCTGACAATTGTCTGCATGTCAGCGAATCCCGTTTCGTATGTTGCTCCTTTTTTTGTTCTCGACTTTCGATTTAATGATTTATCTCATTTTTGAATATTGAAAACCCTTGCATTCTTCTCATGCCAGCCAATCCGATATTAGCATATTCCCGTCTTCATTTTTGTGTTTTCAATTTCTCGAATATCAAATATTGTTGTCTTTGATTTCCCGGTTCATACAGACCACGTGCCCACCTAACATCCATTCCTACTTGGACTCACTCTCAACAAACAGTTTTCTCCCATTCATCACCCGTTCACACCCAAACAAATACAAAAAAACAACTCCAGCCCTGGCTCCTCGTGACATCCAATATTCCCCCCACCCCCAGATATCATCCCACCTTTCTAAGAAAACCGCCCCAGATCACATCATAAGTCTAGGCACTCCCATTCGTTCCAGGCAAGTCCACAAACGGATCATCCTCCGGATCCGAGTGCCATCGGTACTCGAGTCCAAAGGCGGTGAAATGGGCAAACTTCAACGCCTTCTCATTCTGGAATCCCGGGATGGGACACTCGTCGCCCTTGGCCGAGGGCGTCTGGACGTCCTGGGAACGATCTTCGGGCGCAACGTACGTGTTGGCCATGAAGGCGAAGCCTGCGTCGATGCCGGCGGTGACACCCGAGGACGTCAAGAATTTGCCGTCCTGGACCCAGCGGGCGCGCTTTTGCCAGTTGATGCCGGGGTCTGATAAGATGTCGAAACGAGAGAGTCAGCGCGACGTTTCTTCAACCGGAGCAGAATACTCCTCCTTTAAGAAAAGTCAGAGTGGGAAGGGAAAGAACGTACGCTTCGGAGTCAACTCATCATACAAGCGCTTATTCGTCGTCGCCTTGCGCCCGTCCAATCGCCCCGTCGCAGCCAGCAGGATGGACCCCGTACAGACGGTAAACACATTCGGCGCGCGATCCACCAGCTGGCCAATGCGCTGCAGCAGGATCGGGTCCCAAACGAGCGGCATCATGCCGAATCCGCCGGGGATGAAGAGGGTGTCGAAGTGCTGGTCCTCGCGGAGGGCTTCTGCCAATGAGAGGGTCGGGAGCACGCCGATGCCGTTCTTCATAGAGGTCTCGATGCCGCGGGGCGAGTCGAGATTGTGCAGGTTGACGAGTTCGAGAGTGTAGTAGTCGCTGCGGGGGACGATAGCGCCCAGCGGGCCGAAGAGGTCCAGGGCTTCGAATTCATTGTAGACGAGGGAGAGGATGCGGTGCTGGGTGGGCATGTTGGGCGAGTGTAAAACGGTGGATGGTGGAAAATTTCCAAAGAAGAAGGTCTGGAGAATTGAGAAGGAGTACGAGATAGTTCGGATAGCCAAGAGCTGAGCTAGTTAAGACAAAGATGCTTATGCTTATTTTCCAACGTCAGATCTTGGCCCAAGGATGTCCGGCTATTTGTACCTTTTCCACCACAAGCTACAATGGCATTCATTGCGGGAGAGGAGGCCCGCCGAGATCGATCGGAACCAGTCCCTCTCCCACTTTCCACCCTCAAGAACCCAAGCTCAAAGCGGCCCTGAAGAAATCCGACGGTGGGGGTGGGAGAATCATCGCGTCCTCCGCGGATCGATGCACCTCAAGTGCGACAAGTGACAAGTGCCAAATGCCACAAGGGGATGTCGACTGTCGAGTGTGGCGAAGAGACGAGAAACAATCAAAAATCAAAAAAAGACAATCAAAACACGTGCTCCCGAAACTCCGTGTCTTGAAACTCCGTGGAGTTTTGATGAAAACTCCGAAGCTCCACGGCGAGTCACGACACGTCGAGGTACTGTTGTCTCCGGGCGCATACAGCCCATCCCGTTGGCCCCACTTTTTCCTTTTCAATTCAGAAAATCAACTGAGGAGTGGACCCAACTAGGCAACCCTGAGGAAAATCCACGCTGCATATACGAATATTCGAAAACTTACACCGTCGCAGTATAGTTCATAGTTGAGATTTATATTTTTCTTTTCTCTGTGTATCAGGCACCGATGCACAGTGTGGCGTTTGCTGTGGTCTGGAGTGAAGAAAAGAAGATTCAGATGTGGCGCGCTAATGTAGTACGATGGTAGCAGTCGGCGAAGATGGGCAGAGAGGGTCTGAGAGTTTGAGCGGACCGACTAGTGTGAGTTCTGGACAATGTCGATGTGCTGTGGAGACTCGGGAGAGTAGGCAGATCTGAATCTGATACCACCGGAAATTATGAACATCGACTCTTCAACCTAGTACCGACTCTACCGAGTAGGTGGCAGTTGTGTTTGTCCATTTCTTGTGCAATACCTTAGTTCCGGAACTATAAGTCGCCTGTGACGTTGTTATCGCTGTGGATCCGCTGTTATCGAGACTGTCGTGGTACATCGGGTTGGCCCGCCATGTCAACCCCGCCTCTGGCCCCGCCGTCTGTTCCAGGTACCTAACTTAGACAAGGTATGTCATACACCTGTCATTATCTGCTGACTCCTGAGTACACTACTGGGCTTATTACCTTCTGTCACGATAGTAGTTGATTCTTGACAGAAATACTCCATTCATAAGGTATACTCCTCTAGCTTATGGTGAATTATTGATTTCCATGGAGGCGTGGACTGTGCAATTGAGCTACTGTACGAGTGTACAATACGTACTTATTATCGGTCGCGAAAGCTTAGTCTTCTTGGGTCACAAATTCGCCGACTCTGCCCCCCACCGTTTCCCCACTCTGAAAAGTGGATAGTCGATAGCGGATACCCACCCCAGCTTAGCACCACCTACTGCAGCTGCTTGACCCCCGTATGTCCACGGATAAAACCAGAGACACCCTAAACTTACTCCTGGACACAATCGGAAAAAAAATCACCTAATTGACCAGTTACCGTTCCCCTCGTATGTCAAATTTGAAGCACATGCTTGGCTCGTTCCCCCCCCCCCCTCCCAATATAACAGACCTGCCGTGGCGCGCTTATGTCCGGTGGGGTCAAGTCAGCCCCAAAACTCTACGGGATGAATCTACTCCTGTCAAAGAGAGTGGGCGGGCTGTGTGGTAGCGCCGATCTCATGCAAGCTGCGGAATCACCGACGGGCCAGTGGCATTGCATTCTCACCCACAAGACTCGCATTCCTAGTGCCAAGTGGACGAACCACATGCTTGACGGTTCTGGGCTGGCCTGTCTGCATGATGTGATCTTCTGTCACTGGCTACTCAAAGTGGTAATCCCTCGAAAAAAAAATAGCCCGAAGAGGGGTGGGTAAAGGGCCAGAGGGGGGGGGGGGCTCTTCCTATCAGTAGCCGCATTCAAAGCGCAATCCTGCACGGAAACGCAGTGCCGAGGACCATCAAATCAATTCCAACCGTATCAAGTGAAAAGTGAGATGCACGTCAGCAGGAGGGCTTGGATCCTGAAGGCGAAAAGAACGTTTCGTATCAATGCAGGTCAGCGGTAGATTTAGTCTTTTAGTTTCTATTAACATAGGTACTAGCAGGTCTCTCATTCAGCTGCCTGAGACGTCTAGCTCGATTGATACTAGGCGCAGGTGCAGGTGCAGGTGCAAGTGGTGGTCGGTATATATTTATGATCCAGGACAGGGAACATCTCGTGGGTCTTCTCTTTTTTTCTCCCATTCTCATCTACACCGCTGCAACAAGAAAGTGAACCAAGAAGCTTCTTGTGTAACCCAACCGATTCATCCAACGGGTAGACTTGGCATCATCTCCACGTGGTCTTCCCATTCATAATCTCTTTCCTAAGCTATTTGTGTCACATCACATCAATCGACACATCACCGCCAACTATGCAGAGCACCACCCCCCGCAGTGGATCGACAACGCCCTTGGGCAGAGATCCGGATATACAATGGTTGCAGCTACTCGCCCACACCAAATGCAAGACCCCTGCATCTCTCTCCTCCGGGCCAGCAATTCCATCCCCATCTTCTCCGACACCCTTGCAGTCCGCAGCCACCGGCACCGGCACCAATCTCAATAAAAACCACAGCGGACGTGCGCACTCATGCAGCAGCGCAACAAGCTATTTCACCCTCCTATCGGTGACCGGGGACGCACAGCATCTGCAGCACGGCGACGGCCGGCAACGTGCAGCCAGGGGCCAGCAATATGCCGGCAGTGTCACACCCCCGGGTCGACACATGGATGATTCCTCGTGGATTGCATGGTTTAGTGCACGCGGCGGCAGCCGTGCCCCCATGCATCAGCCAGAGCCCCAGCATAAACATGGGCATGGGCATGGACATGGACAGCACCAGCACGGACAGACCGGGGACTCGACGAGCCGCATCCACGATGCAGGGCCGTCGGGCAACTCGGACCAGTCGTATTTTCCCTCCAAACCCCCCGTCCAACTGCCCGTGCAATCCCAACCGCAGTCGCAATCACAAGGTCCGAGCCAGGACCAAACAACCCTGCCGGATCGAACCATCGTACCTGGAGGCCCTTCCCTCGGTACTTCTGCATTCACCGGCACCGGCACCAGCACCGGCACTAGCACCACTACTAGCACGACAAGAGACACCACCCCTCCATTCTCCATCTCCAGCACAGCCACAGCCTCAGGTCCAGGCACCTCATTCCCCTCCCCACTGGCCCCTCTCACCGATGCAGAAATCGACGCCATGATCCAGCAATTCCCCACCGATTCTACAGATGGGTTTTCCTGGGCCTTTTCTGATCCGTCAACATATGACGCCGGCCTCTTTGATCTAGCTGAGACTGATTCAGGCCTGGCAAGCTGGTTGAACGAGCAGCATGCATTTGCGCTGCATCTGGGTGGTAGTACTGCAGGTGCTGGTACTGGTGCTGAGGCTGGTGCTGGTGCCGCGAGTTTCAGCGGGCCCATGAGTCCCGGAAAGCGGAGTTTGACTCTCGATGGGTATCCGGGTGAAATGTCCGCGGAGCAGGGGATGGGGTGGGACGCGGGGATCGGCATGGGGGTGGGAAGTAAGAGGTTGAAGGTTTAAGGTTCGGAAGGTGTGGGACGAGTGAGATCTGAATACGAGATTTGATGATTTGCTCCGATTGATTTGATGAGGATGAAAAGAGATTCCCCCTGTTTCTTTTATTGGTTAAACGTTTTATGAGAGTTTTTTCTTTACATAGGATCCTCGTCTAGCAGTGTATAATTTTGCTGATTTAATTGGATTTGTGACGATTTCTGGGTTTTCATTCGCTCCTGACTGGTCTTGCATACTAGACTGCTGTTTCAGAGATAAGATCAGTGTGTTGATCACTCGCGAATGAAACTGAAGTATAACCCATCTTAGGACATGATCACCATTTTTTTTCGTTTTACTTTATTTTCAATTTCAAGTTCCCAATCCCAGCTTCTTGCTAAACTTTCAGAGTAAGAATACCCTGACCACCTGCCAATCAATATTGATACCCATTCAATTCTTGCGATCAATCCATCTCCATTCCAGCCGAGTCAAACGGGGGAGGTGTTCCCCCACGGACCCCGGAGAAGCCTGTGCGCGGATGGACGCAGCTAGACGGACGCAGCTAGACGGACGCACCGACCTGCAGACGACTAGCTTTGCGTTCTAGGCGTTTACAAGTCTTCAGAGTGACTCGAACCCCCTTGAACGCAGAGAATGTCAGTACCGTCAGATCTCATATTATAGCTAGTAGATTTGGACATAACTTGGGGTTCTTGACTACCATAGACTATAGTGTAGCCTTCACTCCAAGGTTTCACTCTGTACACTCAGCATATCTAGAATCTCCGGATATAGATGTTATAGTCAGTAGAATCACATTCCGCAGGCCTCGGTGCCACTGTCAACCGCCGAGGCTACTGGAGTCTGGGAGACATAGGTACCTAAGGTATTCAGCTCCGGGACCTGGCCCTTCCACGGACGTATACCAGTCCCACAACCACAGATACATACATGATGGAGCCCTGCACGAGTACCCCCGCCACCAATGCACCATAATGCAAAAAAGTTAGCCCTATCGACGCGCGGGCGATCTGCAATCTCTTTTCCATTGAAGTCTTCAACATATCCGACGTTATCTCTGACTCGGACGTAGACTCTGCCCGCTTAGATCCGTCCACAAAATCAGTCTGTGCATCAAGTATACTTTTCATTCCCTGTTGTCGTAATTATTGTTTTCTCGCCTGATTTTATTCGCTATATATTTGATGGTCATGAATACTACCTCCATGGTCTGAGGTTCACGCTAGCCACGCTAACCACGCTAACCACGCTAACCACACTAAGCCAATGGCTAATGGCTAATGGCTAATGGCTAATGCCTTGTGGCTTGTGGCTAGTACTAGCAAGTGGCTAGTCGCCGCAGATCACCCCCCGGTCCGCCGCCGCCGCCGCCGCCCGCGTTCCCTCCGGGCGGAATCTAGCGGAGTGGCAAAGCATCGCTTTGACGCCGCGGAGTTTCAGTGAAAGGTGAAATTCCGAGCTCCGGAGTCGGGACTTCCAATGAGGCACTTGGACTGGACGGGGGGTGGTTTGTGTGAATTGCTGCAGGTCTGTGGTGCTGTTGCAGATCCATCGAGGGTGCCTTGTTCTAGTTGGGGACGTGCAGGATTGTTTCGATCGACGTCCGTGGACTTGGAGATAGTTGTTGGTGGAGCTAAGCTGAGCCAAGGCTAGCCAAGATGGGGGTTTCATGTGGTGGGTTTGTTTTTCTGGAGATCTAGGGTCTTGTTTGAGGCTTTTTCCTTGCGTGCAAAAATGAAAAAAAAAAATAAAATAAAAAAAATAAGGAAGTTAATCAATGAGAAAGCGAGAAAGGTAGAATAAAAAAGTTGATTTGATTTCCAGAATGGAATAAACGCAGTAGTAAGATATTGTTACTGTTTTAGAGCGATCGGGTCTAAGCCTATTCTTCATGAGGTGGGAAGGTGACAATCTAGGAACAATAACAGAAATGGATGAATGAAAAAAACAAAACAACCTTGTGATGAGACCTGAAATCAAGCTTGACAAAACGACGGACCTGCTTAGCACCAAACAAATAAGGGTGAAAGTAAACACATCACCAACCGTGTCCACGTTACTGTAGTGCCAACATATCCAAAGAGAGACAGAGGGTGGTAATGCGATAGAGAGAACAAACAGGCAATCTAGAACAAAAAAGGGAAAACATGAGGAAGAGAAAAAGCACAGTCGGAAGTTTCTACCTTAAACTTCCGCGCGCAAGACTCGCAGACTAGATGGGCTCAGGTGCACCGGCAGCGCAACCCGATGGTCCGAAACAACTGCATGGCCCACCTGCCAGTTGTGCAGCACACGATACCGCACATCGTCCAGCGCCGCAGCTGCCTGAAGGAACGGATGAACCGCAGCAGTCTTGGCTGTATTGTCCTCACCCTCGCTCGTGCTCTCGTCGCCACTGCCACCGTCCGTGGTGTCCGGGATCTGCACGAAATATGACTTGGCAGTGGACTCGCCCACGTGCTTGTTCTTCTTGTTACCGGTGACGACGCCCTCGTGCAGAATGCTCAATGAGAGCGCACCACCGGCGACACGGCGGAAATCATCACCAATCTCGGCAGTGTACTGCATGGGGTCCAGACCCTCGAAGATGATGGGGGAGTGCACCTTGGCCAATTCGGCGACGTGTTCCAGGCGGAACTGGCCAATAGAGGTATCCTTGGGGACCTTGACCTTGAGTCCAAATGGGTAAAGAGGCTCGAACTGGACTTTCTCGGCGAGTTCGGATCCATCGATGGCCTCGATGACCCGGTACATGGGCGCATCGGCACAGAGGAACTTGAGGCCCAGCTCATCCTGGCAGACACGGTAGGAGGCCTCGCCCTTGGCGGGGTTGCGGCTCAGACTGAGCGAAACGCCAGTTGTGTCCAGGTAAGGGGTGTTGTGCCAGGGAGTGACAGGGAAAGTGCCGTATCGCTTGTGCGGCAGTAGTGCGACGGAGAGCTTGTCGGTGTTGTCACTGGCGTGAATCGACAGACGCACGTGCAAGGGCGAGGCTTTGGCGACGAGGGCAGAGAATGCCTTGCCGCGCTTGATCATGCCACGAGCGACGACAGAGCAGTGTTTCTTGACGGCGTTTTTGCTCATCTTCTTCTCCTTGAAGAACAGAGCAAGATCAGTCATCAGGAAACGGATATAGCCCTGATACGTCAGAGTGGCATTGGGGTCTCGCTTCAGGTCTGCGTCAAAGTCATAGCCGGCCGGAAGATACGTGTCCCACAGACGATCCTTGAGCTCACCGATGCGGCTGGCGTAGTCCTCCTCGGTGTAGGGCACACTGTGTGAGCCCTCGATCAGATCAAAAGGGTCCGAGAACTTGATGTGCTTGAGTCCCAGCCGGTCAACGATGTGGTGAAGACCCTCAGCGTATCGGAAGACCTCTTCGTCAGAGACGCCCAACAGGTCATTGTAGCAGCACCCATCACTGACGATAGTGACATGGCCACCAGGAGGGTAGATCTCCTGGATACGCGCACCCATGGAGTTGAAATGCTCCAGGGACATGCGCTCTCCGACATCCGGCTCGGGTCCCAAAACCTTTTCGTCGTGGTTAGGGCTTTTGAACGGGTAGGCGGGGACCACCATATTGATGGGTTCCTGCTTGGAGACAAAGTACCGCAGAGTCTCGAGCATCTTGGGCTTGTAGATTTCATCGTACCGGTCCTGGGGTCCGCTGATACGATATGAGGCGATGATCTCGGAAATGCGCTCAATGAGAGCCTCATTGGCAGCCTTCTGTCTTGCTCCCGACACCGCGTCATGGGCGTGAAGAGTCGTCTGGATGCTCAAACGGCGCGTGGTCTCGAACGCCTGCAAGGGCTCGACACCTCGCGCTTCGATACTGGGAGTGATGGTGATGGCGTTGGACAACATTTTGGTCTATCGATGAAGAGGAGATGCAGAAAAATCGTCTATATTCAATGAGTGAAAACCGAAAGTGGAATGAATTTTGAAGCGATCGCTCGTATATCGAATAGAGTAGCGATGGGGAGAATGAGAGTATTCTTGTGGTTCTTTTCAGCGTTGTTGGCACTGGTAGTGAACTGGAGACTGGCTCTGGAGTTCTTACTTTCAACACCGTGATCCAGAGTCATTCTTATACATATTTGATATCTTCCAACTCTGCAGCTCCAAGGCCACCCAGCATCACCTTGGAGCCGTCCCTCTCTCTCCCCCCGAGGTAACCGGCTGTCCGCGGAGAGCAACTCCCAAGCCCCTGGACCACGCAGCGCATCTTTTGCTCCGTTTCAAGGAGACCGTGTCAAAGACACCGTGCCAATAGACCATACACGTGGAAAAACGGCCCGGGTTCACGCATGAAGACACGCACCGACGAGTAAACCGGTCTGGCTCAAGCAAAGACGACCCAACGAGAGCTCACAGAGGTCCGGCACACTGCATCAAGCCTATCAAATTGCGGATATTACATCGAACTACGTTACATTTGGTCTGGATTGGGCACCTGGTTGGCACTGTCGTCCGCGGTTTCCGTCTGCTGTGAAGGGGGGTATTCATCTTTTGACCACGAGTTCTAGACCGCGCGTTCAGCTTGTTCCCAGCTGAAGTCGGGTGCAGGTCTAAGCGGTTGGTCTGTATCTAGCTGTGGTGATTCCTTTGCATTTCGTGCTTGATCCTTCGATCGTCCGGGCACGGCTATCAGGTACAGTGGTGATTTGAGCCCGTCTTCCGAATTAGGAAGGAGGAAGGATGAGCCAATGATTGTTGTATTCGGGTATGCCTATCAATGTCAGATTCGTAGAAGCACATCTAGCCGAGAATATTTATACGGACTATAGCTGATTCGTACAATTTTGGGCCTTTTGAGCGAGATTAGATTGGGGCCGTGATTGAAATTCCAGATGATGTGATGGTACGTGATAGTTAGGGCTAGCAGTATAAAACATCGACATCGCTCTCAGGAAAGCCAAACAGGCATGCCAGTAGCCTGTATTACCGCAAATCTCTTTTGTACTTTGTTTTTCTCCGACGAGATCGAAATTAGAACTTGTATCCCCATCCAACATGGAGCAGATGAAGTGGTAGGGAATGTGCAAAGATGAGGATGTTGCACAGTGTGACAGGAGATCTGTGACCCCAGAAATAGGGACCAGCGAAAGTTTGCTCCACCGTTAATGAGTAGAATCCCCCCTCTCTCCCGTCTCTATGTTCCTTCACTCACTACTGGGACTACACTGTGCCAAAGTTATATGGGAAGAACAAGTGCATATCGTCTAATTTATCTGCGCTCAACTAATCTAAGGCATAGGGGGAACAGCCTTCTTGTAAGCGGCCTGCACCTCAGGCAGAGCATCAAGCTTCTTAATGTAAGCGTTGATAGCCGGGTACTCCTCGAATGGCTTCAGGGCAGGGCCCGCCAGCACAGAGATCTTCAACCATGGGAGAATGGCAAAGTCAGCGATGGTCAGACGGCCCAGGGCAACAAATCCGTTCTCCGCGGACGCAAGATGTTTCTCCAGCACAGATCGCAGACGTTCCACCTCGGCCTGGTAGCGGGCAATCACGGAGCCGTTGGGCTTCTCGCCGTGGGCACCTTCGTGGAAGGCGAGGAACCAGACTAGTTGGCCCTGGTAGGGACCCAGACCGGAGACTTGCCAGGCGAGCCACTTGTTGATGGTCGCACGCTCTTCGGGGGTCGTGCCGCCGAGTTTGCCACTGGCGTCGTACTGGAAATGATTGTTAGCTGGATCTTGAAAAGATCGATAGGTGGAAAACGCCGCTTACTTTCTCGGCCACGTATTGCAGGATGGCGGCACTCTCAAAGACGGTGAATTCGTTGTTCTTGTGGTCAATCAGGCCGGGCACACGACCGTTGGGGTTGACCTTGGTGGTGTATTCAGAGTCCTTGACGGTGCCCTTACCCTCGCCGAAGCCGAGGGGAACACACTCGTACTCCAAGCCAAGGTGCTCGAGGGCCATGGCTACCTTGACGGGGTTGGGACCGGGGCCTACAAATGATCTTCATCAGAGAGGCTCTCGAGGCTTGATCTGACTGGAAGGAAAATCTTACCGGCGTGGGTGTAGAGGGTGAATGGAGCCATTGCGAGGATTGAAGAGGAAAAATTGCGCTTTGGGACACGGACAAAGGTCGAATGAGATTTGGTGCGAAGTGTATTTCGTAGAAGAGAAGAAAAGCTCATCTATGTCTATTGGGTGACGATGGCACTGTTGTTGTTGTTGTCGTGAATGAAGGCCCAGAGGTCCATTCCGATCCCTCTCTTTATACCTGTTGGAGGCCGTATGTCCAGGGCCAGAAGCTGCATCCTTAGGCTACACAGTCGCCGACTAGCCCCCACTCGAAGATGTGCACTGTGGGACATTTCACAGTTGGTAAAGCTCCGAAACTCCACACGACTGATACTGATTCTCTGGACTGAGTCAATTCACACATAGCTTCGATCCGAGCCCCTAGGAAGCCGAAGACAGTACTCCTCGATGTGGGACTGTGGAGCCCAGCCGTGGCTTCGGTCACACCCAATGATGGTGTAATGTCTGGAGATCTACATTGGAGCTCAAACAAGCTAGCTAGAAGATGCTTAGCTGTCAAGATCGACGTTCAGCGTTGTTGGCTGGTCTCTTCGTGGAGTGAGATCACCTCAAGACTCCGGGATGCACTGATTCGGGCAATCGGGCTGGGCGATGTGATTCCGAAGCTCCGAAACTCCGCGGGCGGTGGCAAAATATCCGAGACTTTGGAATCCCCGCGGACATTAACCACTGGACTTGTTGAGGTCAACGTGCGTTTGAGTCAAACATCGTGATGTTTTTCTGCAACGCATCCTAGCCCTTTCGGAAACAATGGGATCATATGTGTTCCGATGTGGCAAAGATTGCTGGAGTTCGAGCTCTGATGGTCTCTGGTGATCAGTAAGTGGTGATTTCCAACACAGTCTTGTCTCCAGAGGAGGGTGCCAGAGACCATCTGCTGGAGACGATGAGGCAAGACGAGAGTGCAAACACCTATCTAGACTTGTACCTTGTGTATTGCATGGCTCTACAGTCAAGTCTACCATGACTGCATCAACTGATTTCACCTTCACTAATCGATGCGATATCTAGCTGTTACAGAGATTAGGTGCTTCAATTAAGTCTACGTTGTCAGAGGCCGACTGACCCACGATGATACAACCTAGTATGTCTGATATGTATAACACTACAATCTTTCACCTATTGACGGCACAAATCGAGTCTCTATCACCTGCCGTTTCAGAAGTCTCTCATACCTTTGGCTAAACGTGGGCTTCTGCGCGTCGTTCTTCGACTGTGGCGTGTTTCGCTTACTCTCCGTTGATCCGACTGTCGATCATGATGTTGGTTTCAGTCAAGAGAACTGCACCAGACAGTCCGAATGTGTGGGCAGTGGAAACAGTTGCCACACAGAGCACTGCCTCTCTTCTTAACAGAGCAAATGGTGACCGTGCGTTGCCTCTCCACCATGCCACTGTGACACATGAACGTCAAGGACAAGCCTTTGCCAAGGATGCAACAGAAGCGCAATTGGAAGGCAGGGAGTCAGTCACTGTGGTTTTTGCACGCCTTTGTTGCATTCAACAGATGACCTCCTGATCGTGAAGAACTCATTGGCTGGACGCTGAAGAAGTGTGGATACAAGGAATTCTTCATCCGATCTGCTGCTTCGTCGACAGCAACTCGATGGCTCCAGTCGGGACTCGTCGGAAACGCGATAAGATACAAAAGTCCTACAGCCATCAAGCCTCTCCGCAGACACGGGGCTCGACCGTGCGCATCTCCTTGCGTGCTGCATCCCGAGACGGGAGTACCCAGGGAATGGGGCCAAGCACCTTGCATTGCACGTGGAAACTGAGCGCACTGATGTCGGGCAGCCGTTGACAGGGATGCCTGCAGGGTACTTTGAATAATACCGGCTGTATTTTGTCATGGACACTTGCAGATACCTGAATGAAGTTAATCGGGGCCCGCAGACCTGGTTGGTGGGATTTTGCACATCATTCGATTGCTATTGGGGAGGAGAGTAATGTCTTGCCCTCGGCAATTGCGAACGTGTTGAACATGGCGTGAGTATAGATTGAAATGGCGTGGGCGAAAAATGAGATTGATGTGGTCCTAGTCCTCAATATTGAGTTACTTCTGCTTTGCTTTATACGCGTGATTCCGGACATCGCTCGCCGCTGGTTGTGTATGTTCCCTCGATTGAATGGTAAAGAGGCCTCGCGCTCCATGGAAACCTTGAGTCGTAAAGCACGGAAGAGCAATCGAAGTGCGTAAGACAATTATTGCTTCACCGTGATCAACTGAAAGAGACAAGGACTCTTATCGCGACTGAGGCTCACTTGGCCAATCGTTGTTGGTCCGCGGCCTGTTGAGGAGAAGATGCATAACGTTGTAAGCACTGGTATCCAGCGGCCATGAGATTCACAGGCCATCTAGATACCACATTGAACGATTTCCCAATCACCGAGTATCTTTTGAAATGGACATGCAACAGGCATCAAACTCCCCTAAAGGAAGGTGTGTTGTGACATTTCAAGCGTAGCCAATAGTCGATGGTCCGCGGCTCTGGGGAGGCATGCGTGAAACTGCAGGACCTAGAATCTACCGACATCGAGCTCCATATTCGATCATGCAGCCAAATCGAATGATGGACCATTCACAATCAGAGCTTGTCAAGTGATCTTGGATGGGTTTCTCGCCCCAGTAATCATAGTAGCAAAGAGTACGAAAGATGGTGGTCAGATGCGCCAATAGAAAGTGTCCACGGGCGGTCAGCACGAAGATCCGCGGATATGCGGACGCTGCCCTCTCCAAAGACTGGACTTACTCTTGAAGGATCACGAGAGGCAATGAGCAAGAGTGGAAGAGGCAACATGCAAGCCGTGGACATCATGGACATCACGGCTTACTTTCAATCACTAGAGATTCAATCTCACGTTCAAGTGAATATAAAAGCTTCATGAAATCACCTGTCAGTCTCCATCACACAGCAACAGCTTCAAAAGCAACAAGAGCAACAATCTCAATCATCTCGACATCTCAAGTCACATAACACTTTTTTTTTTTGGATTTCCCTCAAGACTCCAATTCCCTACTTCAAAATGTCTCAAATTCAGCCCACTCCCAAGCACACCTTTGCTGAGCGTGCCGCCGCCAACGACTTCAACGATGCGCAGATCCTCAACTCCAACAACCCTGCCGGTGCAGAGATCCCTCAGGACTCTGATGTTGTTGTCGCAGGTGGAGGTATCCATGGTCTCATCTATGCTATCCATGCGGCCAAGTACAAGCCTGGCAAGCTCAACATTTCCCTGATCGAGAAAAGCACCAAGCCCGGCTACAAGATCGGCGAGAGTACCCTGCCTCTCTTCTCACTGTGGTGCAAGATGCACGGCCTGACTGCCGAGTACATGTTGCGTCTCTTTGGTCTCAAGGACGGTCTTTGCTTCTATTTCCTAGACCGTGAGAACCAGGGGGAGTATACCGACTTCTGCAGCAACGGCACCCCCGGTGTCTTCCTGAGCGGATTCCAGGTTGAGCGTCCCATCAGCGAGCTGCTCTTCACCCTGTTGGCTCAGCGCAACGGCGTCAACGTCTTCCACGGCCGCCAGGTTGACTTCAACGGCAGTACCATCCAGGGTGGAGTCAAGAGCAATAAGATTGCCATCAACCCCGGCAAGTTCGACGGCAAGCCTGCTACCACCATCGACTCCTCCCTGCTTGTGGATGCCACCGGTCGCTTCCGCCAACTGGCTTCCAAGAAGGCGTCTCTCCACCGGTTCGAGGGCTGGAACTACGATGCCTTCTGGGGATACTTCGACTGCCCCACTGATGAGAGCAACATCCCCTTCCGCTACTACGAGGGTGACCACACCAACCACCTGTGCTTCCCCGAGGGTTGGGCCTGGGTCATCCGTCTTCCCTCTTGGGAGGGCAGCTCCATCCCCAACCTGATGGACATGATCTCCTATCTGCTCGACTGCGCCGAGGCTGGTGTTCCCGGTGACCAGATCCCCAGCTCTGAGGAGCTTGCAAAGATGTTCGACCTTAAGTTCCGCTGGACTACTAGCATCGGTTTCGCCGTCCGCAACGATGTCAAGTACCCCGAGGACATGTCTGCCTACGGAACCCGCGAGGCTGAGCGCAAGTTCAACTACTTCGTCCAAAAGTACGATCTCATCAAGAAGTTCATGGGCAACTTCCGACTCATCGAGAACCTGTACGGACCTGGAACTACCTGGTACATCCGCAAGTCCCTCACCTACCAGTCCCCCGTTGTTTCCGGTCCCGGCTGGTTGGCCGTTGGTGATGCCTGCGGCTTCACCAACCCATTGCACTCCCCCGGCATCACTGCCGCCATGTCTACCTCGACCTACGCCGCTGAGCTGACTCACAAGGCACTCGACGAGGCCAAGCGTGTGGCAGATGCCAAGGCGGCTGAGCTGTCCATCCGCAAGACACTGGCTCCCTATGACGAGTTTGCGAAGAAACTCATTCCCTCTTTGAACCAGATGAATAAGTTCCACTACGTCTGCTTCCGTGAACCTCGCCTTGGACCCCAGGTCTCCTTCCTGTGGCAGTTCTTCGCCGGTATCGGTATTCCAGGCTGGCAACTCATTCGTCAGGATTACAACCTGACCTTCGACACCTACGTCGATCACTCAATCAACTGGGCCTGGGGCTCGCAGGTTCCCGAATTCGATGCTGTCGCCCGCAAAGCAATTGAGCTCATCGCTCCGATCCCACTGGAAGAGACTATCCCCGAATCGATTGTCCGCGAGGTGATCGACTACTCCAACGAGATCAAGCGCGCAGCCGTCGACTCCAACCGCTTCAACTTCCGCTGGGATGGTCTCCTGCGCTACTACGATCTGTACCTCAACTACGACGAGAAGAAGAACTGGAAGGACGTCTTCTCCCGCCAGTGCAAGGGCTGCGGAGCCTGGCTCGTTTGCCGCCCCGACTGGCTCAAGTGCCACTCCTGTGGTAAGCAGCGAACCGCTGAGGAGGCGGCCATCACCTGGAACCCCCCTCTGGCCGTTGACGAGGTCAAAGCGCTGGTGCGGGCTTCTGACGCTAAGCCTGCTTCTCGGGCGGCCCCTAAGGAAGCCGTTCACGAGCAGCAGCTCAAGGACGGCTCCGTGGTGGTTACCCACGCGGTGGAGATCACTGCTTAAGTGGCTGGAAATTATTCAGAAGGAAGTCTTGTATAGGTGTCTTTCCCTCCCTTCTCCCGTGTCAGCTCTTTGCGATGTCTATTTTCTTTTGTTTTTTGTTTCTCTCACGCCTCTTTCATCTTTGATTTTGTGGCTTTTTGTCCGAGAAAGTGAATGATTTGCGACTAGATGTATCCCCTGCTCTTTGTGTGTTGTTGCTCTGTTTGCTGTGCTGGAAAATTACCTAGACTTTCGTTTGGATAGTACAATCTGAAAACTTGACCTATAATCTCTTCGTCCAATAGATCCGGAATGTAGCTGTGGCTATGTCTGATAAACTCCTATCTTTAACAACTATTCGATGCGTCTTTTGCTATTCCAGTAATGAATTTCTTCAGCTCCCGACTCCTAAGTTCGGGATGGGAAACCACGTCTACCGGTAGGATTTTGCTTACTCCATGTGGCATGTTTCGTGGCCAGCTTATACATTCCGATCCGAGATGGATAGCTCGGCACCTGTGATTCATACGTTTCCAGATCATAGATAAATTGAGGAAGAGAACACGCGATTAGAATGATTCAGTACTGTTATCGTCCGCTTCCGCTGTTTGAGAATATGAAAATACCTATGTACCAAGAAATAAAACATTCATACTGAGACAGGTCCAAGAGAATCATTCACGCTCAATGCCACAAATTACATGCACTGTTGATGTAAGCTCAATTTATACTGCGCCAATGACGAAGTCCCCTGCAACGCCTCCAACAACTCCAATATCTTGGTAATGTGCCACTGTAACACCTTCACCTTCTCCCCACTGGTCCAGCCACCACCCCAGGCTCCGCCCGCTGCCGCTGTCGCCGCCGTATACGCGCCTTGCGGGTGCGGCATGGCGGCGCTCGCGGTTGTGTCGAAATCCCCACCTCCCTGCGCAAAAGCGAAAAACTCGGTTGCGGAGTTTCCTTTCGAGACGGTACCCATGTTGTTCTGGAAGTCTGTTGCCTGGCCTGGCCCTGAGCTTAGGGCCATTCCCGTTCCGAGGGTTGTTCCGTCTGCACCCAGGACAGCATGTAGAAGCACTTGGCCTACAAGTGCTGCCGATGAGGCTGGTTGTAGCACACGGCGCAGACTCCCTGTGCAGGCGCGCTTCTCGGAGCTCGAGTTGAAGGGAATCTGTGAGTGGGACTGCGAGTGTGATTGACTACCCGGCACGTCTCGGTTCCCGATGCTGAAGCACTGCTCGAGAACGAGGATACAGGCGTCCATGCAAGCGTCGATGCACATCATGCGTAGTGTGACGGTGGTGCTTGGTGCGTGCATGAGATGGAACGCCTCATGACGGAAGAGCTTGAAACGGATGAGGCCGAGCTCGAGACTGAGGTGCATGTTTTGAATTGAGGGTGCGCGCGCTAAAGAGAGCCTATACTGGGTGGTGTGCTTGTCGGTAGCTAAGTTTCCGCCAGTTACAGAGCCAGAAGTTGGGGTGTTATCGACCGGGATTATACTGGCGGGATTGAAGGTGCTGCCGTCGGGAAGCGTGCTGCCTAGCAACTGGTAGAAGGCGAGTTTATTGTCCAGTGCGTCTAATTTGGAACAGAGCTCTGCAGCCTCTGCGGGGGAGACGGGTCCGGGACGACTGATGCAGTCCTCTGCACGACGGGAGAGATGAGCCAGGGCTAGTGCGTACTCCAGGTAATGTCTTGTCTGGTTGAGGCGATCTCGGTGCTCTTGTGAAATAGCTGGTGGGAATGCACCGTCGTCTGGAAGACCTGGGGCTTTGGAAGGTGGGCTGTGGTGCATCTCTGGTCGGATAAAGTAGCTGCTATTGTGGTAGATACCGGGGGAAGTCCAGTCCAGTAGGCAGATGAAGGACCAGAGTTGCCAGCGCCATTCGCGATCTAGAATAGGGGTACTCTCATCTGACGGTCCATCGAGAGACGCATCGATAGCGGAAGAGATAACGTCCAGGTGGAGCTTGAGGTACTCGGATGGCGCAGCAAACGATCGCGCCGCTAGCAGGAGCAGAATTTTGATGGATACGACTTTCAACGAGATATCAGTCGATGTAGCAATGGGGTTTCCGCTTTGCCGGCTTAACTTTCCCTTCATCTCTTGCGGTGGCAGAGCTGGCTCTTCGGTAAGGATCGGCTTGGTAGAGGGATGGAAGGAGTCCAGATCTGCGGGCGATATCAGGGTCCGCGAGCCTTTCCATAAATCTCGAGCCAGTGCGTCAATGTCTGTATTGGCGAGCCCCAGCTCTTGAGCTTTCCCTGGGTCCAGATCAATGGTTGCGATACTGGCAGCTGCCAGAATCATGGAGACCTTGATATCGAGGTGCTTCAGCGAGGTTGCGGAGCTGGCGAGATCCAGGCCTTGTCGTGCCCATTCAACCTCTTCAATATCGCGGAGAATTTGCTGTACATCGATGAAACCAGTCAACGACGCAGCTGCGGATATCTAAATCGAGGCGTTAGGTCTCGGAGTCTCTTGCGATGCTAACAATCATTTCGAGGTAACAGTGAAGGCTCACGTAATGCGAAATTAAGCCCCAAAGCAACGAGCTTTCCGGGAGCAACCCAAGCAAGGACGATTTCCACTGATTGAGATCCGGGTTCTGACCTTGTAAATCTGTATCATTCTAGGTCAGTTCAACCACTCTCAACGGATCACTGAGAAGGTCAAACGTACCCCAACCTACAAAGCCTGCAGAACTACCGCTTGAAACCCCGCGGGATGGGGGTCTGTAGTCCAACAGGGTCAGATCTAAGCCTTCAGTCGGATCCTTGCTTTTGCTTCTGATATTCTCGATCAAAGCTGTGTTTAATGTCTTCAGCTCCTGGACCTCCTCGGTTAACTTGAGAATGAGTTTCGGTAGTTGCTCAAGGCTGTCTCGGTGGTTCCTCCTACTCTTGATCAGCGATATGCACATGCGTCAGTGGCCATATCAAGCGATCGAGTTCAACAACTCACTCAGGTCTTTGTCCCTCCTCCCATGTACACATGTGTCCTTCTCCTCGCGCCTGGCAGGCACCGCATGGATCAAACCGATCGCATTTGAGCTTCCGCCGCCGACATGAGTGGCAGCTGAAGATCTTCTTGTCTTTGCCTTTTTTGGGTGCCGGATTCTGTTGTGAAGCGCCTGCTTGAGCAGGGGCTTTGGTTTTCTCGACGCTCTCTGCTGCTGCAACGGACTTTCCAGGGGAATCCTTAGCTGTCATGACGAGGTGGATATCGCGTGCTTGGCCTGAAATATTTCAAAGGTGTCGAAGGGTCAGAGGAATTTCACATAACAGCTCTGAACAATGGCTCTGGGTGGTAGCAGGTGGACACCTGACCGAGGGCACACTTCCTACATGAACGGAAAGCAGGGTTATGGCGAAGCCCAAAACAGAATAGAAGGGTATGGAATAGGGATCCAAAAAGGTCCCGATGCCCTGATACAGACTTCATACCAGGAAATGTCCTGCAGCTAGATCCTGAGTGCACCTCCTGCAGCTGTTCCCTGAAGAAAGGCTGAGATCAGGGCCTACCAGAGGCTAGATCTGACTCAGCGCTGCATACGCGTCGCCAACACCCAACGGCTGTGCAGTAGAGCCAATACAGCTGCACCTTGCGATCTTTCAGTGTCGAATTTGGGGGCCATTGTCAGAGCTGAAGATGGATCCTTTCGCTCGCCGTGGACTTGTCCATGAAACATCATGACGACACAGCTGGAGCACCCTCTTAAACGACATTCAGCTCTGATGTTCAGCTCTGACAACTCCGATAATCATCAAGCAATTCAACTTCATCTAAACGAAGTCAACTTGAGAGTCAGACAGTGTAGCAGAGGCGACTGCTGATTCTGGGTTCCAATCCCTTCCAGTCACAAGCGTCGGAGGTAATCATGGGCTGAGGAGATGCGGGCGTTCTCGCAGATATTTTGAGTTCGCTGTGTCTCTTTGTCGGTCCATAAGTAACACTAGCGCAGTATCACGATTGTAATGTACTAATGTACTGTACTAAACTACTAATTATGTGGATTATTGCATTATAACGAAGACTCATGACTGATAAGTGGTAGATAAGGGTAAGATTTCCACTCGTGGACCTCCCCCCTGCTCAAGAGCCAATTGGACTCATCCATCTGGTATATCAATACACCACGCTAAGATCGCATCCCGGTCAGCCGAACGGTTAGCTCCAGTCCAAGCGGGTTTTCCTCGCGTGGAATACGAAGTGAGATCCACCTTATTCCTGTTTTAGAATTCGGTGTTTTTGGTCATGCAGACATCCACTATGATCCAAAAATGAACACAATCATGGTGACTCTACTCTTTCTACTATACAATTGTGTGTGTGGGATGTATGGACTAGCACTGGTTAATTTTCCATTCCTTCAGCTCCAGTAACAATCCTGTGAGGTTTGGTCAGACGCGAGAATTCGCCATACACAATCCAGAAAGTTTAAGCGAATCTTCCACCCGGTTTATATTAAACTTCGCGGGGCTGCTTCAGGTGTCCTTTGAAGAAGTCCAAAGCGAAGTCGTCCGCGTTCGCGAACCGTCTTCCATCATGCTCAGACCGTTCATGTGTTTAGTCCATGAAATTTATGAAGTCACGTCGGGCCTTTTTATAGCATAGCCAACGTACTTTGGCACCTCATGCTCATTTGAGTCGCTTCTGGTCTTTCTGTTCCTTCTCTTGTCGATCTTGAATCGTGCCGTCTCCGATTCTGGTAAGTTTTTCCCGACAATGACTTCTGCACAGTGCACACTTGGCTCAAAAGAGCCTGACAATCAAGATGTTGCTATATGATTGGAGTTCTAGCCACTGTCGATTGGTCCACGTTGAGTAGTATGACCATGTGAACAGTGGATTCTGTCGAGAAGAATGTGCAAGTATTTGATTGGGGTTGCTGCGTTGCTCCGGATGGCAAAGGACCATGACACGGACAGTCCGACTGACTTTAGAGTTATGTCGAGTCGTTCAGTATAGCGAATATCTTTCGAAGGAAGCAGAGGTTGGAAGGACTTCCATCGCAACATCGATCCCAAGCTTGGCTCTAAGACATGCACTTCATCTCTGAAGGAGCCAAATGACGTCTGCTTACTTCTTGACTCGAGCAATGTTTGGCACAGGACTATGCGAATGTCCAAGTGGCCAGTTCTCGGCCCCTCTTCACTGGGTAAGGCTAGTCCGAATCCCGTGAGAATCTTGAAGTATACGATTGGTCATGCAATTGTCTTCTTCTACCGTACACAAGCTTTGTCATGATGTCTTTCTGGAAGAGTGATCGACAAATTTTCGCGGTCTCCGGAACCCGATCACCAAAACTCCGAGTGTATCAAGTCGGTAATGTAGTTGAGTAATCACGGAGCGGAGCGACGCCATCAGAAACGCCAAAATCTCACCTTCGGCAGGATTCCTGCTATCTGATACGTTGACGAGGCAGTGTCCACAATCAGCACCGTCCAAACTTGGCTGAATGGGTGTCAGCCTTTCTCACAACTCAGTCAGCATCGTTCAAGCTTTTTTAATTGGGTTCTGCGTCTCCTCTTGGATAACAGACCACTCCTTTCAACATGACCGCCAGGATCAGGTCTGCTACAGAGAGCGATTGCTGGGCGGTGATGGATTGCGGCAATCGGTCCGCATTCAGGGAAGATCGGCGAGGCCCGTTCCGTTGTGGGAGATAACAAAGGTAGAAGAGGGTCGAGCGTCCGACTGTAGTCCGTCTGAGAATCATTATTATGTAATGCAGCATTCTGCCATCCACCACGTGATCAAAGGAGCTTTGTCGTCAACAACCTGCATCGACTGGCGGATCCAACAACAAATTTCGCAAGGTAAACCTACCGGCAGTGTCTACAAACACATGACATTTCGAGCCTCTAAAATCATGCAAGGCGGGCCGAGGCAGCTCAAGGATTTTTTTTATACTCGACTCGGACAGTCCGTTTCCTGTTCAATACCACCGTAGCGTCCAGACCCTGGACAAGCTAGACCTCTTTAGAGACAAGGAGCCTTCAAGCCTTCAGGTCGCTTCCTGCGGGTACGGAAAATCCTCAAATACTGTACAGGACTACAGTGTACAGTGTACATCCGTACATTACTACACTGTGCACTTTAATTCGCCTCCTTTGAAAAGGCCACAAGAGTCAGGCAAGGAGCGAGGGGTCAATATCGACACAAGGGGTGGAAGGTATAACCGAGCTGCCGTTTTAGGCAAACGTTCAAGATTGCAGCACATGCTGTACAAGGCGCACTAGTAGGACTAGGGTCACGCCATTACCGCACAGACATTTTCCGTCAAGCCTGAGATGTGCAATGGCATTATCATGTGAACTTGATAACTTAGAATCCTCATTTTCTTCGGAGTCAACCTGCACTCCCACTCGCTGCCAATTTCTGTCCAGATTGAGCCGAGTCCACGATGTGGACCCTGGTATCCATTCAGTCATTTTTCAACTTCGAGTATATGTCACAGTACCCCTTCAAAGCACATTTGCTTTTAGCATCAATATTTGGTTATCGAGGCATCGCCCTTATGGAGTGATGGTTTGTCATATTGGAAGGCTTGTGCCGCGACTGAGCACTAGTTACTAATCAGTAGTCAAAGCTGCTCAGAGTATGCATGTTGCGCACGTGCTCACGTACTTGAACCTCCTACAGTTGAAGAACTTCAGTCTACCTGTTGTTTTACACGGAACGCGGGAGTTGACGTGTTGGTATGAATGATTGATCATGTCGTCGCTTGATATTGAAAGATATCTGAATGAATGCCTTAACTATGGTAGAGGTTTGAAAGTCGTCCTATACCTGAGAAATGCTCTCGCCGAGTGAGCATGGCCTAATGTACTGCCCGTCTATGCCTAATAGCGATCATGCCGCAGATAGTCAAAGACGCTTTCATCTCTGTCTTCATAGCAAGGCTTTATCCGATGGGGGTTACTCTTTAAAGGCCATCACGGCGGGCTTCTCAAGGCATATGGGTCAGCACCAAAGCTCACAAGAACAGAATGTGCCGTATCGTGAGATTCTCTGTCGTAAAGATCGTTGTCTCTTTCGGCTTAGTTTTCCTCATCTTCGAAGATTATACTGCTCTGAGGCTCTCCGGGGACCTTTACGGCTTGCTTGGCGGCCCCGCAAATGTAAATCCTTGTGTGTACTGAGGATTCAACAAAAAAGCAGGCTATGAGAAAAAGAACATTGAGTATGATGAACACAAATTAAAACAAAAAACATACAACAGTTAGGATTCGCATGTGGTCACCCACCATACTACTAACTAACCGGCGTGTGGCTTGAGTACGG
>WIWV01000195.1:0-32457 GCA_014839625.1 Penicillium ucsense
TCCACCGGTCCATTCTGACCATACAAAGTCGATGATGAGATCATTGATCTGACTGCGATTCGAGATCATCCCTACTTGCAGTTTTGGGGAGAACTGCATTGCATGGTTTGCATTTGACTTGCTAGGGTCCCATGGCCATTTGTGCTTCTCGCCTTCCAAGGTGCGTGACTGAGGGGTAAAGCCAGGCTAGTAGTACCCAACACTCTTGGAGGTAGTCAATAGGTGAAGGGCAGCCATGTAAAGTAGGATGAATCGTCTGCGGGACTCACGGCCACCTGGTCACCTTGATCGATGACCCGTGGTAAAGTGGCCTCTGCAGAAGCCATGGTGGAGGGCAGGAAGAGGCCCAAAGCCATGCAGCCAGTTCGTGGACTCGATGGGGAGAATTGGAGTTCTGCGGATGTTGCGGCTTCTGCATCGTCGCTACGCTAGCTGCATTTGACGTGCCTTCACCCCTAACCGCCATATATCTCATTTCTCGTGGTCATTAGATAGGTTTCCCCGGACTGGCGACATTGACTTGGCCGCCGGGGCTTCTTCCTGGCAAAGCGCCCGTGTATTGCACACAATAAAAGAGCACTGGTGTACCGGATCTGAAAAACAGCCATTCTGGTTTGGCTATAATGCAGCTTGAGATTCGACAGCTTTCTCGGCTCAAAATCGCAAGCGACCGCTGATCCCTTCGAGTAAGTGTCCAGAAGAGAGACATCACTCTGTCTCGATCAGGCATGAAGCCGTGCTCAGCCCAATTTGGAGACCCGATGAAGGATAGTACTGTAGTATTAGCTCCATGGCCGGTGTCATACTAAGTAATAGTGGTAGCGATTAGTTTCATGGTTGTGTGTTGTTGTGGGTAGTGGCACTACTACTGTAGCAGCACTATCCAAGGTAGGTCCTCCTCGCTCTGCAATGCCCCCTTCTCGGACAGCGTTTGCACTTGGTAGCCAGCAAAGTCCGGCACTAATCCATGCTAGGAGGAGGCCGCCACGCCAACGTCACATCGTCCCATTGAGCCACTCAATTTGAAATGAACTGCGTGCTGTGGCATGTTCGAGCGCTGTTGGACAAGGTGTTGGTAGCAACTTGCAGGAGGGCGGCTATCGCTAGAAAAGTGGGGAGAAGGGAGGAGGAGCGAGCTTTCGCGGAAGAGATTAAAATGGCGTCTTTTAGCACCCGACTGGAAACCATCCGACCGGGGGTCCGAGGAAGAGTGGCTTCCCCCTTGTATTCTCAGTGTAGAATTTGCAATCAAATTACTTTTGTCGTCCGTGCCAGCGCTTTGACATGTTCGTCACTGGCTCAATGAGCGATCATTATTTCCCGCTATCCTAGATTCAGGCCTGCTGGACTATCACCGATCGTGACATGTATTTCGAGGGAGGTGCTATCGTGGCCAAGGCAGTCGTATACAAGCATCATGTTTTGCACCCCCCCCCCCCAATGACCAGGTCACAAGTCGAGAACCCAGGGAGTAAGAGCAGGGAAGACAACTTGGAAACAAAGAAAAGGACCGAAAAAAGATGATGATCAACGCGAGAAGCGGCATGTATGCTGTATGGTCGATAAGCGTTAAGCATTGCCATTCAGGCCCAATAACGTGCTCCCTGGCTAGTGTGAAAAGCTCGGGTCTGTTGGTTCGGTCGACTGTCCCTGTCCGTCATGGTCCAGGATGAGCTCGACCCATCACAGAAATGCACGCCAACCAGCTCCACTGATTGGACATCGGATCGGCAAAATCAGAGGCAATCAGGGCCACGTTCCACCCTACAGAAGCTGTGCTCGGTGGAAGGCGCTCGGTGATCGGTGACCGTCTCCCCTGTCTGTTAAGACATCTGCTTGGATCGGGCGAATGCAATATACACGACATGACTCGCAACCGACCACTAGAATGCGACCGTGAGCAGACTATCTGCTGCTAGGCACGGGCTGGCTTACCCTCTGGGGTGATCCTTCCAGCCTTCCACTCCACCATCCGCCGCCATCAGTTACCCTGGATGGAGCACATGGAGACGGTCTTGACCACCAATCCGTAACGGATGGAGTTACTACTAGACTAGTAGGTCGAGGATGGTGCAAGAATGCATGATCTTGAACCAGACCAGGGGGGAGGGGGTCTGGGCTACAAGACGAGCTTGGAACGGAGGCAGGGATTCATGAAGATACGCAAGAGCATTCCATGGGGCACTTTTGAAGGCGTACTCCGGTATTGTCTTTCCAATCCTGTTGACATGCTGGACGATACAGGTCATCAAGATGAACAGCTGTCAGGACTCAGGAGGCCTCAGGTCGATCATGACGAACGCTTTCCAGAGTGGAAGGTGGTCCAGATTCCTTGCGCTTCTTTAGCTCGGAACTGGCCGCAGGGCGTTTCATCACGTGACCGGACCGGGCTGCGGCTACGCGACTAACGGCGTGGACTAGTCTCCATATTCAAGAGGAGTCGGACATTCATGAGTGGAGCCCGCTGGTTTGTGCTCCGCGAGTTTGTCGACGAAGAGGACTGACAAAGCAAAACTCAGTGGGGGCGCGTCGTAGTTTGCCTCCCTAGAAAGGGCCAAATTTCCGTCTTTAGCCCCCGGGGAGCGTGACAGAGAGGGGCCACGAAGATCTGATCTGCACGGAACCGGGGGCGCTCCTCCGCCATAAGTTATTGGGCCTTTGGATTATTTGATGCGAAAAGGATTACTGAGAAGCAAAAACGATAATAATGAATATTGAATAGCAGTACTATACAATACATAAGAAGATACATACTTAGCGCCAGCGTTCACCTCATATTGTCGCAACCGTACTGTATCTCATTTGTGTTCCTTATCTATGCGGAAGATACCGATTCGGACGAACAGGACGGGACGGGGCCTCTGGCAGCTACAAAGTACTATTAGGTAAGCACACCCAGGCTGCCAGGGGATACAGTATGGTTCCGTAGTAAAACGTCAACCAAGCTCAATGGAACAGGCCTGGAGAAACAGGATCAGAATGATAATTGAGATAGGCATCATACCGCCCTATGAATCTCACTTACCAGTCATCGCCTTTTGAAAGGCAGTTTCACACACTTATAAATCCTTGCTAATGTAGCAACTACCTTGAATGTCTGAGTTGTCAAGGACCTAACCATATACCAGACATCCAAGACATGAACAAATAGAAATGGTATTTCGATACATGTCTGTCACACTGCCATCTGTAAGCTCGTCTATACTTCTAACTTTATAGTTATAGACTCATAGACTGACACGGTCAAGTCTTACCCATACGAGGTCATTTTGCGGTATTCCAATATTTCTAGAATAAAAGGCACGGCGATAACCGTTAAGCGTCAAAGCTTCCGAGCTTTGAGTTTGCTAGACTCGGACTTTATCACCTGAAGCATATGATTAGTAAATTCCGACTTGACTACTACTTGGGCACTAGAGTATGCTTGACGCGTGCTTCGGCTGGTACATAACTCCGGATCCACTGAAGTATGGCTTCCATCTCTGTAAGGTATGTATATGTACATATCTTACTGTGCTGTAAGAAATACAATGTATCATTGCTCTCGAGTTTCCAGCCTCCACAGCTCCTCCGTTCGAAATCTACAAGATGCCAGTGAATGTATCCAGTATCACTATCTACTACTATCAGTATCTACCATCTAGAAATCTAGTGACTTATCTAGTATGATATTAATTGTACCGCACTACTTCATTATTTCTTCAAATGCGGTCGACTCGCTCTGGCCGGGCGTCGAGCGACAGTGTCCTCCTGGTATGTAACCCCGCATCACACTGCAATCTGCATGACGGCATGTATATTAGTCACCACCAAAGATTGTAATCTGTATGTATATTTCATATACCTTACGCCTCCAGATCATATCGTATACTTACACGACAGTAACAGGACTGAGTACGGGCTATCACTTGTGGACTTGGCAAATGGATACGCTGCAGCCTGCATATCGTAAGCAAATGATCGGCCGAAGTGATCGGCCGATACTCACACACCGTTGGAAGTCAGGTTTCCGCCCTGAAGAAGATCGCCTGCACAAAACTGGCTGGCGCTTGAATAGGTGGATGCGAGTGAGCGAGCCTACCTCAACTTGGCGCAATCCACGATAGTTGCAGTGTCGGCCTTGCGCTACGAATTGGGTGTTGGATGCAATAGACGCTGTTTCAATCACGCGCCGATCTCAAATCATCAGATTAGGTCAAAGGCCACATCGAGCAAGTTCCGCATCGAACAAAAACACACAGTGACTGCAACGAGAATGTATTTCCAATCAAATAGCCACTGTTGGGTTGTTTCTGTAGAGAGATGTCTACGCAAATGGTCATGCGTTGTGCTAGATCTTGAATATCGTGATGAAATAGTGCTGAATGGGGGAAACTATTGACAACCAGTCCATTATTCTTAGGTTCCTCACAGCTGGTCAAGCGGGTTCAGCCGATGATTCAGTCTACTTGACTCGGATAATTGAGCCCTTAGGAGATTGCAAGATTGATGCAGCAGTCTGTGGTCTGTACTCTGTGAGCCTGTAGTAGTTAACTTTTGTGGAGGCAAAGTCCAGTTTGACTGTATGTTGAAATCTATGCCACTCGGCTGAATGACTTTGCGAACCAGAATCTACCGAAGAAGAGCGGAAGACTGCATGCTTGCCAAAAAAAAAAAAAAGACAAAAATCAAAATCTGCATGATGCCTCTTGCGGTGGGAACCATGTTGTGGAATTTTTGACTGTGCTCCCGGGTGTTGCCGATAAATCGAGGATTTCAGGCTTCGATCGCGGCAAGGAGGGCTAGATTTCAAGCCAAGAGCACAGGCGCCCAACATCACCACTCCACGATCTGCTCACCCCCGAACATCTCCACTATGGTACAGGACTGTTAGCACTCAGTTGGTGAGGTAGGGAAAGCTGCGCTTATGGAGCACTTGATTGAAACTGCTGATTTAGGATAAAGGTGAATTTTCACAATTGCCAAATTTCTCAGCATCTCTCTTCACAACTCTACGGGGACAGGAAAGGTGACTTTTGATTGATTGGAGATGTGGATGCAGTAGTTTGCATATTCACTCAGTACTGTAGGCTGGAAGTGGTCCGATAATAGCGATTCCACCATTCCTTTGGGGCGTTGGCGCGTTTACCAAATCATAGGCGCTGGCTAAAAGCCCTTGACTATGAGCGTGGGAGAACCATGGTTCGCTTTTGTTCGGAGGTAAAGAACTCCCACATTTATCCCTTCTGCCTGAGCATGATTCATGACCAACAATGATCAATCTGGTCGCGGGTAATGTATGGACAGAATGCAGACTTAAATGCCGAATGTCTGGCTCCGCGACCCAACAGGCATATGTTGGCGATGTGCTGAAGATGGCCTCAAATGCCCCTCTCGGCCCCCTGTTGGAGACACTGGAGACATACGATCCAGGGATCTTCGTCCAAAGAGACACGGAGATCACGAGCACTGAATGAGCGCAAGTTTTGTTCCGGATTCAACACTCGGAAGATTGGTCTAGTCCGTCGGTCTTTCTTTTGTTTCTCCTTCTTGGAAAGCCATATGACTTCGGGGTGGGCTAGTCATAGAGAAACAAAGCATCCAATTGTATGGCTATCAATCTTGACCTTTTTTGAAAAAAAAAAAAAATATAAAAAAATCATTACTCCATCGGAAGGTCTCTTGCCTCTGTTCGGCAGAACATCATGTTCGCCACATACAACAGTACATTTTGTATGATAGGTAGTCATCCATATCCTCGAAGAGTGTCACCGAGTACCCATGAAGTAGCAACACGCAAATTCATTCAAGGGCGCCTTGCAGGTGGTGGCTACTGGCTAGTACAGTACAGCAGTCCTCATCATGTGTTACCCGTCTCTGCAAAAGCTCGCCTTTCTTCCGTGGCGGAAATAAGGAATTCGCACCCCCCCAAAAAAGAGAATCAAGAGGGAAAATTCCACAAGTGAAACCCCCCGAAAAGCAACAAGAAGTGCCAATGCGCTGGCAACCCACAAAGCCCCCACCCACTGCATCTGAGGCCTAATTGAGCCTGCATTAGCCCGTCCTCCTCATTCGTCCTTCATTACCAGTGCCACGGCCGGCCTCGTCACAAGTGACGATTGTGTAGTCCAATAGACGCGGCGCGTTTATGTTGGTTTTTTTAACTTTCTGGCGGCATGACATTCTTCTTAGCTGTTCCTCTCCTTGATATGGTTTTGCAGGACTGATCGTGTCGGATATTCAGAAATGGGTGATACTTACATATTCGGGACCCACTCGGAAAGACAAGCAGGGCAGTCTTATGGATGTACATACTACATGTACATAATACATACTAACACTGAGCACGACCAGAGGTCAAAAGAGAAATTTGGGGAAAACACCAGACCGAAAGGAAAGACTGACGAACACGGGAGAGGAGGACCTTCCCGAGGTGCGGATGATTTCCGGCGGGGAAAGGGGGCTTTACTTCCTTTTTGCTCCAGGGGTCAAAGCGTCTGCCCGAGTTCCACTTGACTTTTGAACCAAAGGTTTCATCAGATGGATGTGATGCTGGGGAGTGGGTAGGAAAGCAAGCATTCGACAAGGGGAAGAAAAGACGGAGAGGTTCAGGGACCAGGAAGAGATGCTCAGAAAAGAGAGAAATATGTACTACTACTCAGGTGTAATTTCCGGAACTCTAAACCGTGGAAAGAAAAAAATAAATAAATAAAGAACGGCGTCTAACTTACGCCTTCGAGACTTCTTGCATATCATCGCGTGCATAGCAATTCGAGTGACCTGGATCAGGGATAGGGCAAGGACTAGGGCGCCGAGACCGGGGTCTGGTGCAGAAGACGCATGAGGATTGCGGCAGTGGTGCTACATAGAATTTAGAGGGGTTGGATGCACGTACGAGCCCTTGAGCGATGTACATCTCGAGGCGCCAGACACTACTGTTCAACGACTTAAAAACAACTTAACCTTCGCCAGTTTTTGATCATTCCGGCAGCCGAAGCAACCTGACAAAAGCATAGTGGCAGATATCAAATGACTGCGCTCATGGATTTATTGTCTGTCTTTGGTCGAAGTACGTGAGATGATCTTGATAATAAATAGAGTCCACGCAAAGCGCGCTAGCAAGGAGAGAACTCATATAGTAGGCAGACAGCACCCAATTCACCAGTACTGAACTACTGGTTAGCGGCCCATTGAGGTTGATTGCTGTTACTGCTGTCACGCTGTGCGGTGTACAGTTGCACTACTGTAACTGTATGCTTATTATTGTATGTATGTATGTATCACTGTACTAGTGTACATCTTTAGCTTGGATACTCAGATACTGTAATTCATTGTGAGGTGTATTGATAACAAGGTGGATGATGTATTGGATACATACAATATTCAGTAATGATCTTCGGTTTACACCGTTATTCAATATCCGCGGTCTCCACATTAGATCTCATTTGTCATTGATTACTCGCCTAGAGAGTCGAGTCGTCCTGAAAGTCAAAAAGGCAGAAAGACGAGAGACGCGGCTGTAACTCCAGGTCTGGCATTTAGCAACGTACAAATAGGGACATCTCCACTATGTGGGCGCTCATCACTGCCTAGCTTTGAATCTGGGCAGTCTGGAAGAAAGAGAAAAGCCGACTTGAAACTGTATACGCGACATTCACGAGGGAAGAATGGCAGGGCACGGAGAGACAAGAGAGATTGAGTCCAAGCAGTTGAGTGTTACAGACTTTACATATGTCACAGATAGAGAAATAGTTTCGGGTTCCGTGGGCGATCGGCGTTTCGTTGATCGTACTAGAAGGTTCTGAGAAACGTAGATTATATTTTTGTTGCTGGTGAAAGGAACAATTGCCGCGGCGCTTCTTGCTCGAGAACACGACTGAGCTTAGGTAGGTACGTTTGGAGAAAATGAAGTAGAACAGCAGACCACAGGATATGGAAAAACAAATTTAATTGCCATGGAATGAACGAATCGCGAGTCAGCCAGCTTCCAGAAAAAAAAGGATCAGAACTTAAATTGTCACGGTACATGACTGTCATCGGTAGCCGAATATGACCGACAAGGAGCCAGACATTCATCCTACTACTACCCGACCCGCAGAACTTTTCTTCGTGGTCAGATGGAGCCTTTTCACGGTGCAGTGCGTCCTCGACTAAAGCTGCAGACTTCTGCATCTCTATCAGTTTCCCCCATTTCCCCCCATTTTCCCCCAGTCTGTTCCCCTGCCCCTCCCCCTTGCCCCGAATACTAGCATTTAGCGGACACGAATACGCTGGGGGTCGATGTCTTGTGGTGTGAAAACGGAATTGCAAGTTGCCACATCCCCGACTGAGAGAGATACCTTTGTCACGATGCCGTAAGTTCTACTTTTCAAACTTGTAGTAAATCTATGATCCGCGAGAAAGAGTGGCGCAACGTGATATTACCTTTGACTATGAGCGATCCATCTCTCATATTTTATAAGCTCACTCTCGGTGTTTCCCGTCAATAGGTACTGGGTATTAGGTATACTATAACTAACTGGTCTATAAGCCTATAAGGTTGTTATGTATTGGAAATATATACCGTATGTTACCATGTATTGTAAAAGTCCATTCACTATTGACTATCCGCTATCGTATACTTCAATGCAACAAAGACTGACCTGACGAATCTCGGAATTTATGATCGTCTCGCTTCACCGGTGTCCTTTGCCTTCGATCCACTTGTCTGGGGGTGGATCCTGAACTGAAGCTCGAGTCGCCCGTTTAGGGAGGGGGGAACAGGCGGGCTTCTGCCGATTGCTCCATCAATAATGTTATGGCGATTACTGCTGTACTGCTGTCGTTGCAAGATATGCCTGGGCAAGTAATGTACTAGAGTAAGTTAGTAGTCAAACCCCGACTACTTGCCCTCCTAATTTTTGACCTCGAGGGGTCCTCCACCTGCATCTCTAGTCTCCAAGTCTAGATAGGCAGGCATTACAGTCGTGATGGCCAGAGTTCAGTATCCAAGGAGTGAGACCACACTGGCACACGAGGAGAGAAGTCGCTGGTTACGGTATAAGCGTCTCATACCTCTGGACAACTACCCGCTTCGGGTGAATCATTGCCGCTGCCCACAGCCCTGGCCCTAGCAGGTCTGCCCCGTTGGTCGCGCGGTCTATCCGCGGTACCACCGCCGTTGAGTTCGAACTTAACGGGGGCCAAAGGGCACGCCCAGCCTGAGTTGGGTGGTTGAGCGCACCCAACCGCGAATCTGACTGAGCTCTGGCCTATTTTTGATTTTTCTGGAATTTTTCCCATGCGAATTTCAGCAGCTGCCATGCCACAATATCATGAATTATGAATTTTTCTTCTCCCAGTCTCAAATCCTCAGGGATCGGAGTACAAAATCGAACAATTATCTGATTCCCATCTTGGTTTTTCGAATTTTGAATATTGTTCTATTTCATCTCGCTTTTTTGTTTTTGTTTTTTCTTTCTTTCTTTCTTTTTTTTGTTTTCACTTTCGACTCCGCCTTCATCACAGTGTGTTGGTAATGCTGTGATTTAACATGGCTACCATCTCCCTCATTTAAGCCCCGTGTCTCCAAGTGATCGACCACAAATGTAAAATCTTCTTTCGATCGACAAAACCTTGCGCTCCTTCTTGACTTTCACTCTTCAACTGGAGCGGATTCGAGTTTGATATTTGTCTCTTTTTGGAACCTCCCTTCCTCAACTGTCAAATTGACACAACGGCTTCCCGTGACTAGCTTGGGATCGTCACTGTCAAAAAAAAAAGAAAGACATCCACCGCTCTCGCACCGATGATAAAATAACTAATACATCACCTGCACGTCAATTTGGAATATCTTTTTCGGCCTTTTGGATGCACCCTCATCCACAATACGAATAAGGTCCCCCAGGACGCCAAATCTGAAGAGTCTTTCGGTCATCTGGCAAGCATACAAGAAGTGCTTGCTCTATCTATCTTACCCGAAGGCATTTCATGAAGGAACCATACTAGCCGAGTCCGACGACAAAAGGAGACCCAATTTCCTAGTACGGATCCCTTTACTACTGTGGCTTCCATTCCGTCGACCAAGTGACTTGTGGAAGACCGGAGCTCCCACACACAATCCAATCCAACGGGTACTACCCTCACCGGCCATCATGGATTCTCGCACGGAAACCTACAAACGTCGTTCCTCAGATGTGCCCCCAGCACGTCAAGGCAGGATGAAAATCGATTCTCTACTGAACCCCTCGGGCAATGACAGCCGTGATGAGCGGAGTAGCAGGGCAGGGTCCCCTTACAGCCAGCACGCGGCAATGTCATCTTCGTCACACAGCGGCGGCTACGTACATTCACCGAGCTACCCACCATCTCCGAACCAGTATTGGTACGGACGATATCACGATTACCACGACACCAGCCCGGGCGGCGCATCATCGGCTACCACCCGCACCAGCGGTGGCAGCAGCATCAGTAGCAGCAGTTCCCACCACCACCACCACCACCATCATCATCACCACCACCACCAACAACAACAACAACACAACCAGCACTCGGGGACGGGTCAACACCACCACCACCACATGTTCCTGTCCTACCGTCCCTCGAATGAATCCACGCACTCGTCACCGGACCCGTATCACCCACGCGAGCGGTACGACTCCGTCTCCTCGAGCTCCAGCAACAACGGTGACCGGCGACGCCCGCCTCGACCCAAGTACGAAGAAGAGGAGATGTACTTCATCTGGTACCACCGTGTCGATTTGTGCCAGGAATGGAAAGAAGTGCGCGAAAGTTTCAACCGTCAGTTCCCCAGCCGGCAACGACGGGGGTTCCAAGGAATCCAGTGCAAGTTCTACCGCTTCATCAAGGAGAAGAAATGTCCCACCCTACGGGAACAAAGACGCATGCGTGACGGTGAGTTCCTGCGCGATGGTGCCTCGATGGGCGTTGAGTCTGGCGCACCCAAATTTGGGGTCCGTGAATGGGCCAATGTGTGGTACCCGTGGATGCGAGAGGACGCCGAAGTGAAACCGAGTCAGTCACGCATGTCGACATGATGATCATTAGTCAAGAGTCTTGAAAACTCACAATGACGGGAACCTTGGGAGATTCCGAATCTACCACAGCATGTATCCCGTGGAACCTTTTCTCTTTCTCCTTCTTTTCATTTCCTCTTTTCTTTGATTGATATCTTTTTCACTCCTTGTGGCTCTCGGTCATCTATATTTGACCTTTCGCTCTGTTCTGTTTTCTACCAACGCAAGATCATCCTAGGATACCAGGAGGCTATTTGAAGTTTTTATCATTCCGACCCCATTTTTGCGCGCCCATGATACCTGGCGGGAGTCTTTCATTCTATTGCTTTTGTGCAGCTACACTTGGCGATTGTTTCTTACTATGGGTGGATTCTGTCATTTGCGTTGTTTTGCTGCCTTGCAATACTTACCCTGGGAAGGTTGTCTGATTTAATTTTGCTACTATGTTGACGCTTGACAAGACCTACTATCGTCTCAAGCGCGGTGTGAGCACACAATACTACAACGTTGGAATTTTGAAACAAAAAAACTCTTTATTCATGCGTATCCGTCTCATTTGTGGGACTTGTTCACCTGAGACAGACGATCCTCATCACTGATTGTTTTGACACGTGACTGGACTTGTGCGTGTGCTGTCTGCGATGGGGACAGCATGACTTGCTACCCTTCCAACGTATCATCTTTAGGTGGTGTTTTGCATCGCTGCGTCTATGCTTTATTTTCACTCTTCTTGACTTCCTATCGTCAGCTCAAACCCGCCTGCCGAATCCAGAAAGACAGACGAACACGGAAGAAATCTCACCTACCAGGAGCCTGCGCTCGTACAAGCTTATCGAAGACCGATGACTGGGTGACCTCAGCAGTAATGCAGCACCGGGGTTTATTTATACGATTCGCCTTGCCTATTTGGCCGGAGTTGCATACATAGTGCCGGAACTCGCCAGTTAGGATGCTTGCATCCCGCCGCCCGGGCCTTTGGTGGCTGTCAACTGCCCTACGAGCAGTCGAGCACTACAGTAGAGGCGCATTAACCACCTCCTTTCTCCATCCTACGGACTGGACAAGCATGCATCCGGCATGGCCATCAACAATCTATCTATCCGTCGATGTTTAGGAGAGGTGAGTAGCCTCGATCTCACCTTTGACAATAGACTTACGTCCAGATCTCAGCATCTCGTGTGAGAAAACCAGGCTTCCCCGCACCCAGAGACGGAAATCTGTTTGATGAGCGAATGGTTGAAACATGAGGCCCCCTCATCCAGTAGATCCATGGTCTCCTCTTTAAGGGGAAGAAAAAAGGCCAAGCCCCTGGTTACTCCAGATTTCTCCAAGATCTTTTTCAACAGTCTGACTGTGTTCGACTCCTTCAAATGACCCGGCAAATCAGCGGCATATGTTCACGGTCCTGCCTGAGATCGGTGGATGGGGCCACCTTCTCCCGTTGGACGACTTTGTTTCCTAGACTTGTGGCGCGAGGATTCCTGCAGCGGTATTTGGAAGCAAAGAGACCACATATTTCTTCGACACAGTCAGACGTCTACTGTGAAGATTGCTGTGCAAGATCTTACCGTCCGTGCTCTGCGCAGACAACTGGACTCTTGAGTTTGTGGCACTGACAATGGAAGCTTCCGCCCGTACCTCTCGCGGCCGAGGCCTGTCTGGCACGAGGTTGATTGCGGGTGCAGGGGGCGGAACGCTTCGGGCTTGGACTCAGGCTCGGGGCTAGCTGACGCTGGAAAAAAGTCCAATGGCCATGCCCGATTCGACACATAAAGTCGTGGTTTGACTCGGTATCAGCGATCAACCACAACAATGACTCGAAAGTGCATTGCAACATCTGCGCGAATGTCCATACACAGAGCGACACTGATGACGAACGTTGTTGTCCTTCCCATCGCACTGGCGGTGAGACATTCATACCCGAAACAAAGATCCGGAGACTTGGTTGCTGTCCCCCGTATGAATCTCCGGCTTGCTCACAATCAGAAACAGTTGTCGAAACCGGCACGAGGAGAATGGTGGTGCGGTGCACTCACTGCACTGTGGGGATGTTTGATCGACGAGCCTTCCGAATGGGGGTAGTTTCTGAAGGCCGGGCACGCGAGGCTGCGCCCAGCCCACAGTCTTCACCACATCGCCAACCAGATTGCGTATTTTCACATTTGGTGGAATCTTCACGATGAGCTCCCATCCATTTGAGACGAAGATGGTCAATGTCGTGAGATGGGCTAAACATGGTCGCCTCGAAAGGTCACGTCTCCTCCCCCCAAAACACCATGGACCAGCCAAGCGAGCAGTGTCCGCAAACCCGAAACTTAACGGATGAATCAACTGGTCAACCAAGCGTAGAAGTCGATTCAGTGCAAGACTTTCCTGCTTCGTGTTTACTTGATCTGACAGTCCCACAAGCATGATCAAGAGAGCCTCATGGGGAAAAGAGTTCACTAGAATTTCCGAACGACCCTATCGTGTGACAGGCTATTCATAAGTCCGCCCCATACCCAAGAGCCGTAGCGCAATAGCCGAATTATTCAAGTAAGCTTCAATGTAAGCGAGATGACCTTCGCCCCCAAAGGCAGGATTTCAACGTCAGCTCAGAATCTTGTGGAGATATTCACGTCGCATAAGTGCCAGAAGATGGATGGGGAGGTGACTATTCCTGCTTCATTACTTCTACGATCCTCGATGACCGGCGATAATGTCAAGGCCTGCGGAGACTTCTGAATGCACAGTACAAGTGTGCACGTGCACGCGCATCGCATCGCATCGACTGCGACCATCAAGACCCCCCCTATGAATCAGGTTTGCGTCAAACCCGCATTTCCGACAGTCCTAGGTTCAGCTCGGTGCAGGTGCTTCTGCCCCTACTGACATGGGCTATTCTAGGCCAGAGGGTTCCCATGTTGCAAAAGTGCTGGGATGCAAGATCCTGCAGTAGCTGTGGAGGACATGGTCTACGGAATACAAACCTCGAACGAATCCTTCCAGTGTGCTTGTCCTCTGTCGGGTGTTTGTCGAGTGAGAAGCGACTGAGGAATCCGGGTGGGGGCCATTACTGTGAGACTGAATGTGCCCAACGTTCGTGCCGCGGAGAACAATTTGCGGACAGCATCTACAAGGCGCAGATTCGACAAGTGTCTGATTGAAGTTGGGACAAGCGTGACAAGCCATTGGTCTATAGTGGCACACTTACGAGTCAGTGGTGATGAAGAATGTGCAGAGTGATCGAGGAGACTGGTCAATCATTTGGCGGACACAATGTCGGCTGAACAAGCTCTGAGCTTCCCACGTCTGTAGGGGATCAACAATGACAGGCCTTCCCTCCCAATAAGGTAGGCTCTCGAGGTGGTTCATTTTTCCATTGCTCTATGCCTTATTCAGTCAATGCTCATGACCGGGGCGTTGTCGGCAGTCGATTGGGGGTGCACGGTCAAAAATGCTGAGCACAGGTACATACCTAAGCATCTGTGCGACCGCCAACGTGAAGCTTGCTTGTGGCGCACGGTGAGAAAGCTCTGTCAGGCCATCGCAGCCTCAACCCGAAACCTCCCATATTGTGATTGTCAGGGCAATGATCAAAGCAACGACAGCTAACAAAACAGACATCGCTCGGCATTCACATGAAAAAAAAAAAAGAAATGAAAAAAAAAACACAAGAAAGCTGCGGTCGCTCGGCTCGCAAGCTTCTCCGAGAGACCCTCCCCAAGTAAAACAGACGCGGCCGAGACGCAACGGACGGCCTGGACCATGCACGATCAATCTAATGATTCACATCCTACCCATACGTGCAGTAGTCCCTCGCACTAGGCGTCCAGACGAGGAAGAGCATTTGATTAGCTTGGTGTAACACAGACATGCGCTAAGTCAACCCACGGGCAACGGGAGCACCCCTTGGAGATAACAGCTGAAGCTCCTGGTCCGTGAGATCCCTGTCATTGCATTTAGTTAGATCTCGGGGCATCCTCAAACGTGCAAGCGCATGGGTCTGAACAATCTCCGAGCTCCTGATGAGGCCGAAATGACATCCACTCATAAGGTGGTAGAGACTAGAGAATGGAGATGACTCTGTAGACTATACAGTACTACAGTCACAGTGTACAGTTGTACACTGTTCTGCATTGGACATCAATTATTTAGGATTCACTACTCGGTATCTATTACTGCGGACCTTTTGGCCCTGGTCTAGTTCCTCCTCTCTTGTTCCGCAACGAGCAATCTGGACGAAGCTCCGTTGCAGATTCTCGTAGTGCACAGCCCAAAGTGCTACTACTGAAAAATAATTGACCTTACTATTTAGCGAGGTGGACAGTCTAAGGACACCCCTGGAAACTCGATAATAACAAAATGTCCATGTCCATGTCCAGAGCCCGGCCTCGGAGTATAGTACCGCAATCATAATAGCCCGCGTCGATAAATTCATCCACCCATCGAACGATCTCTGGCTAATAACATGAATCAATCGACCAGGCTCACAGACTTCCGCCAAGCACCCACGCAAAAGAAGCCCCGAGGGCGCCACACGTCTCGATTGTTCCGGACTCGACAACCGGCCACGGCGAGCATTCGAGGATCTGGGAAGTTCCGCAGGTCTATAACCTGACCGCGCCGAGCCTTGAATCAGGTTTGAAGAGTCGTGCCCGATCGAGATGCACAAGAGAAACTCACTTGGTAGTGCACTAAAGTCATCAATGACTGGTCGGCTACCGCCTAGCGAGCGAGACCCTTGACCTGTTCTCCGCTCTCGAGTCTCCAGCCATCGCCCCATACCAGTACCTCCGTGAAAAGCATCCACATTTGATAAACGCGACGGCGTTCATCGCCATTTTAGTGCTTCAGGGGGTCCTGTTACACTCTGTCACAGACTTACAGTAGTTCAAGTTCACTGTGGTACTGTACTGCTCGCTCTTGTAAAGTACAGGTATTGCTGTCAACTGTACAGTGTGAACTGTAATTGGTGTGATAGCGTAATCCGTGAATGTTCATACGCCAGTACAGCTAGCTTGTTTTACCCGGTGCCAAGACTTTACGGGCCTCCCGGAAGAATATCCGGGCAAATAGTGTTGGCCCAAATAAGCCTGCTTCACATTAAGGCCCCCCCTTTCTCTTGTGCTCCATCGGAAGTAACTAAGGGTGGGTCTCAGGAGAGCTCTAAGCCAGCCCATGAGTCGTTTGTACTGCATGATCTTGATGACTCAGGTATCAACCAAAGCCCCGATGGGATATCTGGGATACTTCCGTCGACTTTGCTGTCTAGGTGGGAAGATGGACTTGTCAAACGTGACAAGAACGGAGATTCAGCGTGACGAGGATAGCTCGCATGGCGGGTCTTAACTAACCTTCCATTTGGGCTCTTTTCTGGAAGCAGATGAGGTTGCTTGGAAATGAACCAGTCGATGCCGGACGACCCGATCATGACAGCTCGCAGATCTTCAACGGATCATCATAATTCGAAATTCACTGGTCATTCTTGCGGGCCCATCGACTAGTGACGATCATGGCAGAGGCTTCGAATGTTGATGAATGTGTGGAATGAGCATTCCTGCCAGTCAACAATTGAGGTATATCACTGTTATCTCAAGATGCCAGTGCATATATCAAAAAAACACTGATTCCAAGCCACTCGCCACGTGAGAGTAAAGTCGAGCTCATCGAGCCCATGATTTCTTTGGAAAGCGTAGGGAACGCCATATCACTTTGCCATCAAATCGTGAATGTGCCATATCCTTGCCAAGCTGGTCCTAAGGTTGTTAGTAACAATGAGTTGTGAACAAGCTTAAGAGCTGAGGACGGCCACTGAAGCACAGATCTCTTGAAGTATGTACTTGGGAACCTTGGATGGTAGTCGTGTCACTGTCTACGTCAGATGGATCTTATGTTATTGAAAAGGGGAGAGCAGCTAATCGCCGAAGAATTGATGCAATGTACAGTAGTAAGATCCTCGGCGACGGTCCTGGCTTCTGTTTGTACTCTTGAAAATTGCCTCTTGCACGCGTGTTTCGAGATTGCTTTCGTTTTCCATGGGTTGAGCAGCTGAAATCAATGAACAGGCGAGGGCAATGGTTGACAATAAGAATGAGCAGTGGATGTTGATCGATGCCGCGAACCAAGGCGTCCAGCTCTTGGTTGACTAGCTCAGTAGCTTGGTCCTCCCTCTGCAGTCGGCTGCGACTCGATAACCTTGAGATGGCGGGGGAGGGTGATTTGGCACGCTCTGCAGCAGCCTTTGTATGAGAGCGCATATCGATCTGTTGTCCGGCGCGGGTACTTTTCGGGTTAACATACTGTCTTTCAGGGCCCGGGGCTTGGACTGCCGAGCCAGTATCTGGTTGACCTGTTCCACAAGAGCTTCTTGGTTTTTCGAGATGTTTTCGTGTTCTTCCTCCGTAAGATCGAGGATAGGCTGTGGCCCGGACCACTTGGGCGCCATGATGGTTTTGTAGACTTGTGCTGATTGTGTATGTGGCGATCAATAATGACTAGGTCGCAGTCAGGAATCGAAAAGAATATGATGGGAGACTTGAAGTTGTGAGTGTGTTTTGAAGGAGAAAAGAAAGAAGAGAAATGCGGAGCGGCAGAATGATCAAATTCATGGGTGAGCTTCATCTGAATTCGAAGGCTCCACGAGATAGCTTGAAGGCTTCAGCGTAGCAAATATCTGGTGTTTTGCGTGTTTGTGCGCGCCAAGAGAGCCCCGTGACCTCTCTCGTGGCGCAGAGACACTGGGACCGATAGTCGCACCTGGAAGTGATAACTCTAGATGTTCTATAGGATTCCACATGGCGTGACACACAGTAGGTAAATTGACACGCCAGATAGTGCTTAGAGAACTGCATGACAGCAAGAGGTAGCGGGAAAAATGAGACTTATGAGGAAACCTGACCGCTCAATGAATGAAGTCTCTCGAGTTATCAGCGTCAATTAAGATACTCTCATGCGAGCAGTTACATATTTCGAACACTGATTCTAGGCGATTGCATATATTCACATACGTGGCGTAAACGAATATACAGCGAGACGAGGACATCTAGCTCTCATATCGGATCATGATTCGGACCAATTGTCTAGCCTTCATTCGGCACTTTTCAAAGCAGGTGATATTGCTCAGAGAATGCAGATGATGCCAAACAGAACAATAATGATATCTCGACCTGGAGGCTTGCAGTGGGAAATGCAGTAATAGCGCTGGCTTGATGGGATACTCTTTGCTGATCCATTCTGTTCTCTCGAAGAGTCGCCGTGCTGACTTGGCTACGTTTCGCGGAGGGCTTCTAGGTTGGCTTTGTTGCTCGAGGGCTGGTACTGATGCCAGAGATGTCAGCAAGAATGATCGACAGTCTCACAATGCAAGGACAAGAGCGGCGTAAAAGGAAATAGAAGGCCTTGATATTCGAAGTGAGAGACATGAAGAGATGAAGTTGATCAGGAAGTGAGAGCAAGGTGAGAAGTTTGTGAAAGCGTATTAGATGCAAGACTGACCGTGATCGAGAGCTGTCAACTCTTCTGAGCCCAGATACTACTCTTCAGGGTCTGCGCTTCCGGCCGTTTACCAAGTAATTCGTTGATCCCACTGACTAAGAATTCCAGTTCTTGACGAAGCAGCATAGTGTTTTGGTCCTCCTCGGCTGTCGAAGCAAATTGCTGCGGCTCAAGAGTAGCAGAATGCTTGGTGTTTGTATCCCAGGAACTGTCGTCGGCGTTTGCATCGGCAGGCTCGTTGGGCTTTTTCTCATCGCCGGTGTCTTTGGCGGCCCAGATACTATCCTTCAAGGACCGCGCCTTTAGCTGACTGGCTAGGATCTGATCGATGCTCCGTGCCAGCTCATTTTGATCTTTCAAGGACTTTGCTTGCTCATCTTCGTCAAGCTCACGAAGAGGTTGAGGCCCGTTCCACTTGGGCGCCATATCGAGCTCTGATGTTGAGTCTTTGGTTGTTGTCTTCTTCGAGGATGACGAGGTTATCGATCAAGTTCGTAAGTAAGAGAAGGGATGGCGACCGACTGAATTGGACGCTTGAATTTAGGACAGTGTGTTTTGAAGGAGAGAGAAAAGCAAGAGAAGAGAGTAGAGCGGCAGAAATGACCCAATTCACAGGTGAGCACCATCTAAACTCAAAGTCTTCCATAGAGAGCTAAAGGCTCCAACGATAGCAAACTTCAAATGGTGTGTGTAGACGTGCATGACTGACATGGAATGCGCTAGGTCCAACTGAGTTCCGTAGATGTCAATAGTTTTACACAACATTTCTCGTGATGTTATGCCGTGGGTTGAACTCGCTTCAGGCAAACATGTCTGCCGAGAACAAAGTAGTCTCAGAAGCCCATGGTTTCCTTCTAAGAGGGTGGAGAGTCCTTCACGGTTCTTGTTCTCTTTGATCACAGTGTTGAAGCTTGTGCGGAATCAATTTGAATTTATAATCACGGGCATGACTCCAAAAGACTACGAGGTAATGTGCCAACTGCTATTGCTTCCACTGAATAAGTATGTGTGCGGAAGTTCTCAACGTGGCCGGAAGCAGTGGTTCTCTTGCAAGACTTGCATCAATGTTCGGTTTTTACTGATTTCTTAGGGCCATCCGAGAGCCAGATGTATTCAATGAACTCGATTAGCTCCGCGTGAAGGCAAGATTATTTAGGGGAAATAGGGCAAGGACTGATATTCGAGACTTTGAAACCCCGGGGATGAAGTGAAAGACAGCTCTTCTGCGTAATTTCAACCAAGAAGGACATCATTCGTGTCTTGTATCTTCCAATATCAGGGGATATGAGTCCTTCCAGCAAGGATGTTCCTATCGAGTAGGCGTGGTTCCTATAGTAAGTTAGTAGTGCTTCTCAGAACAAAACTTCTGCGCTCGAATCTCATCACAATTGGCACATTGCCGTTTCTGCCATAATATTACATTTGAACACCCTAAAGGCAACATGGCGGTGAACGAGCTCATACCAAGATAAGGCAGTCACCGATGTCGTTTTTCTTCGAATCATCTCCCCACTTGCAGATCTTCTATCGAGCAATCGAGCTTTGCTTAGCTACCGCGCACGTGAGACAGAAGTCTAACAGAAGGGCCGCACGAGAAGCATCGTGCCTGGTCTTGTTGAAAATTGACCATGGACAGGAGGGTCCGAGAGCCTCGTCTACTTGGCCCGGTTGTTTTAAACACTCTCCAGCGTGCAGACCCGAGATCCGTGGGACAGCAATTCACGCCGAGAATTAGCGATGATCCGGGAGCCGAGAGAATCTACTCACTACCTAACTATGGAAGACAGCACCCGAGCGTGTCCGTTCTCTTTTCGGTCTAAGTAATCTCGTGTCCAAGATTTGTCCTCGCCCGGCTGCCCGCTGCCTCAACACATCAGCACGGTGAAATACAACATCGTGACACCATGTGCACCACTCGAATGGGCAGCTTCGAAATGATTTGCGAGGACTGCCCCGCGATGGGTCGTGTATCTTTGTTCGCCCCCAGAGGATGGATAAGTGGGGGTTCCGGGATGGTAGTGACGTAGCCCAGTCCAGAAAGACTATTAAGTCGAGACGGAACCTCTCATCTTTTTGACAAAAGATTCATCAGTATTGATTCAAACTAAAATTTTACTCTTGGCAAATTTTAAAAAGGGTCATTTGATACCTACTGCCTTCGCTTCTGACCAGCTGTTCTTGTGCTGGATTGATTGGAAGTCGCAAATTTCTGCTGTCGTGGCCTCAATTGCGTACATCCCGCGCTGACGATTGCCCACCTATAAAATCCTCCTTCCTCCATCTTTTCAGAGGTCCTCAAAACATACCATTCCCGGATTATCGTCGAATCCAACCAAAGTCCCTACATCTCATCATGACTGAGTACAAATTCATCAACTCGGACGCCGAGAACCCCGGTGCAGGCGGTTCAATTGCACCCTTTTTCTCCATCACGACCCCACCATCAACGGACATTTGGGAAAAGCCTCCCTCTACCAGCCGCTTCTCGGCACCGATTCTCTACCAATCCATGCCACTGGGCTCCTTCAAGCGTGTTCGCGTTGCCATCAATGCCCAGTGGAAGCAGCTCTACGATCAAGGCGGGCTCATCCTCGTCCTGCGCAAGTCCGACGGAACCCAGAAGTGGGTGAAGGCCGGCATTGAAATCACGCACGGCAGACCTCACTTGGGCGTTGTGGCCAAGGACCGCTGGGCGGACTGGAGCTTGTTGCCTGTGCCTTCTGGAGGTGGTGCCGCCACGATCGAGATGGTTCGCGAAGACGACGGTAGTCTGTGGATTTATCTCGTTGAGGGAGTACAAAAGTCTCCGATTCGGGAGGTCACATGGCTCTTCCAGGAGGAGGACGTCAGTGAGCTGTGGGTTGGTACCTATGCTGCGCGACCTGGAAAGGAAGGAGGTGAGCTGTCGGTTGAGTTTGGTCATTTGAATGTGGAAACCGTTTAGATTAGACGTTAGGTCCTCAGTAAATAAGCTCAAGGCAAGGCGTACGGTCATGATACGAATACAATGCTGGGAAAAGCCCATAGATTCTGCTTCATTCGACCAAGGGATTTCCTCTGGTGCAACTTTTATGGTGTTTGCCCTGATAGCTCACGATCAAGTAGTGAAGCGTCTTGATCGCCAATCGACGCTCCTGCTAGTTCTCTTTGATCGAACAGTATCGAGGGATCATTGCCTGGTCCAAACTTCAATGATGTCGCCTCGGTCGTGGAGGACCATGAGCGAGAGAAGGTGAACATGCCGGAGACGGTGTGGACTGTGGAGTGTGAAGGCATAAAGACCGCGCGAAACCGGTCACCTGATCGCCTGCCCGAGACAATGGCTTGATGTCAGGATACTGTGGACTTGGTGCGCTTTGCAATCAGTGCTCTGGGGATAGTGGATTAATCATCTAAATCTTCCGACTCCCTTTAATTCCTCTTCTGAATTCTCTCCAACTCCTCCAGGACTCGATCATACGTACCCAACCCTCCCATTCTGGTATACGCCCCGTACACGTAGGCTATAGCCTGACTTCTCTTGCTACTGAGGTCAGATGAGAGCAGATTACCTTTCCGCTCCACCGACTTTACCAGCTTACTAATATACTCGTCTCGCTCACGCCAGGCTTCTGGTAGTTCCTCATCCAATTGTTGACCATCTTGGCCGTACTTGTTAGGCAGGTCAAATGGGACGGGTATGGCTGTCAGGGAATCGGGGAAAGCGATCATCTCCCAGGAAACCGTCCATGCTCCTTCCCAGTCACATCAAAGCTACTCTTATTCACGACCATGCGACTATAGAGGAAGTCATCATGGTCTAGAGAGATTAGCGCTTTGTTGCACGGGGACAGTCGGCCGGTCAGCGCCTTAACCAGTGCGGGGACGTTGTCGATAATGGCGATCATTCTTTCCGTCGGAATCGGAGCAATTCGAGGATTCTGGTAAACTTGTTGAGTCTGCTCGTGACCAAGTCTAAGGCTATGATATGCGCACCAACTGGTCAGCAAGATGTGATGCAATTAGACGGAATCAATCAGCGGTTTGGCTGTCACTTTCTTGCAGGGAAACCTGAACGGGTGTCCAGGAGCTTGACTCGGTAGACATGATGAAGGATAAGATGTAGATATCCAAAAATTACGTGGCCTTGAGGAGCACTAGATGCTCGGTCGGAGTGAAACACTGGGGTGACTGTGGAGGGTTGTTGTTTTAAGGCTGATCCAGTCGATCAGGCACCTCAGCAAAGAGCTGCAGTCAGTGCACAGAAAGTGTGAGATGCACTACACATACCTATTCTAGTACCTGCCTAGGTACCCGACCTGCCGGGAGTATATCATTACGACCTACTGCTTCTACTACATTCCTGTGTAAGTTAGTGGTGGATTCCTGTGTGCGACTACTATGAACCGGTCATCTGCACGCAATCACCCACCGCCTTCCAAGTGACGAATCACGGCGGTTGCCTTCATCTTATCGATCAAATCCAATCTGATACTAGGCTGATTCAGTCTTGGCTTCACGTCGTCCACTAGTACTAGTGCCCCTTTGAACTCCTAACGCCTTCTTATATTCGAGTCGGATTGAACCAAAAGTAAGCGCGTTCATCGACGAGGCCTTGTATCTGTAACTTCCGAAATATGGCTACGGACACCAGGCCCCGAGTTCCGTGATTCTCGGTCAAAGTGTGCCATTAGGTACCCAATTTTCCTTCTCTGCACTCAGGTGCCCTTCGGGCCGCACGCTTGTCCGTCGCCACATTCGACAGTGCCTCCACCTCAGTGACCAACCTTCATGTCAGAATGACTTGCCTTGGGAAACGCGCGCGATTATCTCGTTGTGTTCCACAATCCAAATGTACATACGAATGCTCTCACCTTCTTGACACCTCTCATGAGCTACCACACTAGACTGCGACGCTCACGACACTCCCCGAATCCCTCAAAGGTCCCTCGGCAAACCACTTCTTTGACACCCTGCGTCATCCGTTGGGTATGATCACAAGTACCCGTCTCCCGTCCCGAACGTCGCCGGCTGACTCACTTAATCTGATCGTGGGGCAACTGCTGATCGAGATTGCGGGTACAGACTCCCAACCGGACCGTGCCTGACACCCTTTCTGGGTTGCTCTTCTTCCATCCCTCCGCTCTTTTTACGTGACAAATCTGTTGCTCTGCAGACAATTGTGACTGGCGCCCGGAACCTGGAACAGGTTGTGCTAACCAGTTTTGCGCAGTGGTGACTGTTCCTCACTGGGCGCTTTGCTTCAGAATCCGCGAGGGAACGAATCAGGCCGTATCATTCCGAATCAGACCATCGTGCTCGGCAGGCCGCCGTGCAGTGGTGGGAGCCTGTAAGGTGCTGCGCACTCCACTGCCACCTCGGGGTCCGAGAAGAGGAGTACTACTTATACATCTTCTACGAGTCTACGACGAGACTCACTACTCACTTACTCAGTACACTCAACACTGTCATACTTATACTGTTCTCTTCGCATCATCATATTTCAGGATCGCATGTCACGGCTCACGGCTCACGGCTCAGCGTTGCCCCTCCACTTCCCCCCCAACCCCACTGCCGAGACGGACTGCTCCTGTCCATTTCAGGCCAACCTGCATGCCTTTTTTATTGATTCCCGCGTCTGCCCTGGTTCCCTGGTCGAGGTCCTACCTTATTACTGCGGACAACACCCCTGCTTAATCGACCCTCTTATTACTTCCTGTCGTCAACTATCTTCTCGACACACCTCGGTCTTCTCTCTCCCGAAGACCTGTCTCACTGTCAGTGTCATTTCCAGCTCCTCCTTGCAGGGTGCAGCTGCTGCATTCCCGCGTCCCGACTTTTGATTTGGTGTGGCGATCCTCGGCGGGTCACGGGCTTGGACGCGGCTTCCGACGGATTTGTCCACTCGGCAAAAGGCTGCTCCACGCCGTCCAAAGAGTGTGTCGCCTTTCGACGAGCACCCTGGAACCTCTTCCATCTGATAAGAGATCAGGACTATTCCCGACCGGGCTATAGTCGCATAAAGGTCAGCCGGAAGCTTCGACTGCCAGACCACACTTTCTGGACACCTTACCCCCCAATAGAAGTCAAACAGAGGTGACGGACAACTTTGAATATACACAGCCTCGATCAGTCGATCCATCTTGCGTTGCGCGCATGCTAGGGACTTATTGCATACACCGACTTCCCTGAGCTGGTCTTCTCTGCCTCTGACCAGTCACCTTGTCAGTCGTGGGAAATTCGAACGGCCTTCTCCGTCTGCGCATATGGGCAGCACTGTACGAATCGGAAATGCCCCTTCTCGACCATCGTTCCGGGCCGTCGTATGGTGCGATTGCGAACAACGACAAGTACGGCGCTATGGACGAGGAACGCGATCAGCTCCTCCAAGATGGGGATGCTACCGACGATGAGACCGCCAGTCTCGACACCATGGGCGAGGCGCAAGAAGGCGTCTTGAAGATTGAGGCAATTAACATGACGTGGACGACGCGCTCATTGACCATCGCATACATTAGGTAAGTGCTGCAAAATGAAGATGTGTGGACACTGTACAAAGCGTACGATACATGACGATCCGTCTCGACAATTCTGACTTTTGGCGAAGCATCTTTCTCATGGCTTTCTGTACCTCCTTGGAAGGCCAGACGGTCATGTCACTGTCAGCATACGCAACGAGTGCTTTCAGCAAGCATGCATTGATATCGACAGTCCTGGTAATACAGAATGTGGTCAATGGTGAGTCCTCCGTTCATAGCAAACACGAATGGCTGGGTCGTGGTGTCCACATACGAAAGGGAACCCTCGATTTGCCCTTTTAAGCGAAGTCTCACTGACTCACTCATGAAAGCGGTGATCAAATCACCAATGGCAAAAGTCGCCGACGTCTTTGGTCGCTTCGAAGCCTTCTGTGTCAGTATTCTCATCTATGTGTTGGGGTACGTACAAATGGCCGGTTCGACCAATGTCCAGACCTATGCGTCCGCCCAGATCTTCTACTCAGCCGGATCAACGGGCTTGCAGATTCTCCAGCAAGTCTTCATTGCGGACAGTAGTGATTTACTCAATCGAGCCTTCTTGGCCCTTTTACCAGAGTTCCCCTTCTTGGTGACTGTCTGGCTCGGCCCGACCATCGCCGACTCGGTCCTTCGTTCGTCTTCCTGGCGATGGGGGTACGGCATGTGGGCTATCATCTTGCCGGCTGCATTCCTGCCGCTTGCCTTGTCCCTTTTGCTCAACCAGCGCAAAGCTCGTCGGTTGAATTTGATCAAACGGCCGAGGCACAGACGCCAGCAAAGTCTTCTGCAGGTCGTGAAACGAACCTGGTATGATCTGGATGTTGGTGGACTAGGACTCCTGTCTGCCGCGGTCACCCTGATTCTGGTTCCCTTGACTCTGGCATCAAATTCCAAACATGGTTGGGGAAGCAGCAGTATCATCAGCATGATTGTCATTGGCGTGATCTGTCTATGCATACTACCATTCTGGGAGGGATCGAAGAAACTGGCACCGAAGCCGTTGCTCTCGCTGCACCTTCTTCGGCAACGAACCGCCCTCGCCGGTTGCGCATTGGCGTTTTGGTATTTCAGTAAGTTCCTTTCTCAAGCTGGTTCGGGTCGAACGATTGGCTAACCCTCTGTGCCAGTGGCTTTCTATTTCTCTGTCCAGCCATACCTTTATTCCTACCTTCAGGTTGTCCAAGGTTACGATGTGGCCACTGCCGGCCGCGTCACCCAGACCTTTGCCTTCACGTCGACCATTGCGGCATTCTCTGTCTCTCTTCTCATCAAGTACACTGGACGATATCGAGTGTACGTTACCATCGGCAGTGTCATATACATGACGGGACTCGCTTTCATGCTCCTGTGTCGGGGTGAGGGCGCCTCTCACGCGCAGGTCCTCGGCGCTCAGATCATGGTAGGTTGTGGCGGCGGCCTGCTGAACGTCCCTGTTCAACTCGGAGTGCAGGCCTCTGCGAGTCATCAAGAAGTCGCCGCTGCAACCGCCATGTTTCTCACATCCATGGAGATGGGTGGCGCCGTAGGAGCTGCCATCTCGGGTGCGATCTGGACTTCGCTGATACCCAAGAAGCTCTTGAAGTACCTGCCGGACGAGACCAAGTCCGAGGCCGGAGAGATCTTTGGTAAACTGACCAAAGCGCTTTCTTATCCGCCGGGGTCGCCCACTCGCGATGCGATCAACCTCGCGTATCAGGAAACCATGCATCGACTTCTCAAGTTGGCTCTTTTGGTCACGCTACCGCTCATTCCACTGAGCTTGCTTATGGAGAACTACGCACTTGACAAGGTAAGCCATACTTGCGTGAGGGACTTTTCAATCTTCCAACATCACAGGAGACTGTATACTGATTTTCGGTCACCCTAGATGACTTCGAGAGCCAACGCAAATAATGAACGCGACGATACACCTCCCGTCGAGACCGACCCCGCTGTTGATGACCCACGATACAAGCAGACCTGAAGTACATGCACGAACCCCCCTACACCCATATCCACCTATCTTCAAGATTTCTAGACTTTACGACCGCTGCACATGATTGCCACGATATCACGAACTACATATGACATGCCCGCTACACTCGTCATTTATCATCTTTTCTTTTGCTCTTACTGGACAATGATCTCATGCAAATTCTCAATAGACTGAATGTTGTGCATCCCGGGGCGCAATCCGCTTCCTTCTGACACTGTATTTTTGTTTGGATTTGACATACCTACTCATAGACTGTTCTCATTGATTCCCCGTTCTTTCTGTCGGGTGAAATTTTGGTCTTTGACCTGAGCTGCATTCTCAATCAGAGTCTCCTTCTGCTTGATCAGACAATCTTCACATTTACAGGGTTGCTACCGATCCCTACACCTCTGCGATTCCAAATCTCTCCAGGCGTACCAAGGGTAAGCGGTCGCATTGAGACATTATGCTCAATCAGGTGCGTACCTGCGTGAGCATCCGCTCACACAGCATCGGGTCACTTTGATCCATAAAGATTTCTGGTGACACAGGCCATTCTAAGACTTGACCAGTCATGGCGTGCTGTGTATCCCAGCCAGGGTATTGCCGAAATGCGCACTCCTACAAATCACCGTGACCTTCAACTTGATTCATTAGTCAACATTCGATGTCGGTTCCAATGTGTCGAACATATGATCAGCACGTCGTATAATTCAATCGGTTTCCAGTTGCCACACAAATTCACATAAACTACTGTGTACTTGTATAGTGTATAGTTATTACCTCGTAGGCAAGGTAGGCTCACTGATGGCGTGCAAAATTTCGAGATTCTTCATTAGCGAGGCACACTAATTATAGCACTGTTCATCTAAAGATCTGATATCCGACCCTCGCACCCCTTCCGCATCCTCCCCGCTGAATAGCCCATCTCCGTCTTTCCTTATCCACTCAATACCTCCAGATCCAGGGGTAAGTCCCATCTGAGGTGGAAAAGGTGCACAAGGCCCATCGTGTCGTTCGCGCCCGAGTGTCAGTGTGACTGCTCGAACCCAGACCGGTCAGCGTAACTGAAACAGGTCCCTTTACGCTCGTGAGCATTCTATCCCCATTCCCTACTACATGACCATGGCCATTCTGAAAGACGACTGTGACGGGACGGGGACCGGGGGGGTTCACACTTCACCAGGTCACAGTTAGAGGGCGCTCGAGCCTGAAAGCGCAAAGTGCCTCAATTTAGGGGAGAACTCGATCTGATACGTCGGGAAAGGATTTGCGCTAAGGAGGTGTCTCTGTGAATTACTGAATGTTGAAGGCTGATCTTGCTGTGTTCGAGAACTTTAGGGCACTGTTTGAGGCTCGTTTCACCTTTAAAGCAGACTATTCAGTACTCACTAGTCACTGGTCACTGGTCAGTGGTCACTACCTCGTACTTACTACCTAGTACCTACCTACTGTAGTGTTACCTACGGTAGGAGAAACAACTGTGTCTGTGTCTGTGATTCCTGGGGTTAATTTCAATGCAGTGGCTGCGCATTGAGTCATGTCCAGCAATTGTCACAATAACATCGTTTCCTACCTGTGGAATTGACATTGTCCAATACTCCAACGAAGTCTCATACATCCATGCCAATAGCCTAACAGCCTAAGCCTAGTAGCCTACAGTATAATGGACCGATTATGATTGAGAACGTGCTGTTACTCGCTAGCGGAGCCAAATCTGCCCCATTGGAGACAAGGGGGGACACAGATGGTGATTGACTGTTTCAGAACCGCTCGAGATTTGAGCTTTTTTTTTCCACTTTCGAGCCCACGGCGCAAAAAAGTAGAGCTAGAAACCTCCTCGCGCTTAGGGGGTTAGCCTGGAGGGGAATCGCGGACTGTGGACTGCGGACTACGGACTGTGGAGGCTGTCTTGAAATACCCTCGACGTTGATGGTGACGGAGACCTTAATTTGAGGAACCCTGGGCTGGACTTTGACACGTCTTTTGCAGCAGAGCTCGGCCATATCTCAATCTCCTAGCCGCTGGTTCAATGTTCCAGCTGGAGGTTGCTCTCGGTCAGTCACATTCCTCTGTGCAAGTGGACCAGACTGGACGTTCAAGAGTAGATAGGTTGGTAGGTAGTAGGTACTAGGTAACTAGTAGGTACGTACTACGTAATAGGTGTGAGCAACATGGTCCGGGTGAACCACCTCAAGCCATCGAGGACTGGAACCCAATGATGTGAGGACTGAAGTAGGTGAGGACACCGGATCGACTTGTGAGCGCTTTAACTCGTTCTTCTCTATGGAGGATGGACTTGAAAGTGCTAATACGTCAAGGTCAAGGTACTCTTATAAGCGTGTCCTGCAGGTGGTCGATCTACCGCACCAGCGCACGTATGGATCGTCTTCCAGCTAGCGGGCAGAAGCTGTTCAGTCCATGATTCTTCCCATCGTGAACATGGAGCGGCGATCTTCCGACCGTTGAAACATCGAGGCTGAATCATCTCAACAAGGGATCCATCATCGTCTCGTTCGTGCTGGCCAATCCTTCGGCACACATCACGTGTCCACACGCTCAATCGGTATCATGATCGCTCGCCTGCCGACTACTCCCACAGTACCACTCAGTTACTACGAACTCACGACTACTCTTGCTAATACTCCAGTCAACAACCACGCAGTTCTGGGTCAAGCAGATCGTTTGTTTCAACTGCCCCATCCAGTGCTCCTTTCAACTGTCCAGACTCCAGACTCTAGACTCTCCCGGATCCGAGGTCCGGCCTTAGTCTCTTTTTTTCTTCCCTCAAGGCCCATTACCCACCTCAACTTACCCCCTAAAAGTTGACTGGCTGATTCAACTGGCGCTTGAGTCGCGTTCTCCCACAACAATGCGACCGGTGCAGGCTGCAGTACTTTTCCCAACTACGAGTCAAGCGCAGAGATCTTTGTACCTCGCTTTGGGATCCCATCACGCATAGTAGACTTCCCAAAGCTTATACAAGAAAGATATGGGGATCCCAAATGGCTGGAAGAGGTACATAGTCGACACCTGTAAATCCCGCTGTCCATCTCGAAACATTCCGTTGCTGTCGTGAGATTCTTATCGTTTCCTATCCTGACCCTTCCGTCGTCGTAGCGCATTGGAATTTCGCGGGCTGCTCACCGTAAAAGAAGGCATTCATCCTTCCCCCCCGTTGCGCCGTCCGGCACTACGAAACTAGTAAACGCCCTCCATTATTGTTGTTCTCGGCCCACCTTTTTCCTCCACCGCTGCCGCTGCCGCTGCACCTCCAACCTTCTCTCCAACCTAGTCTGCTCTATCCTTTCGCACCTCGCCCTGACACCTCTCCCTGGACCTCAGTCTCGTTCACCCATTTCACACATTGAGAAATTCGCTCCCGTCACTCTGAACCCTTCCATCTGGCTCTGTATTGTGGCAAGCGAAGAAAATGGTTGTCGCTACTATCAAGTATGCAATCTAAGATGCCCATGAGCAACACACTTTCCTCCCTTCCCCTCTCCCCTCTCCCCCTCTTTTGCGCCCCGTTGGCTATAGTCGCATCGACGACTCGTTCTCTGGACCGGGAAGGATGAGTCTTGCAAGGCTGGACAGGGTGGTTTCTTTGACACTGCTCGCCCTGCGCGGATCGATTTGGTACGGGAGGCTGACCCTAGATCTCCTTTTTCTAGGTGTGTGGTGGTCGGTGACGGTGCCGTGGGTAAAACATGCCTGCTCATCTCCTACACGACCAACAAGTTTCCCTCTGAATATGTGCCTACCGTCTTTGACAACTATGCTGTGACGGTCATGTGAGTTCAACTCCCCTGCCACTTCCGCCCCCACAGTTCGAGCGCCGGGCTGCAAAAGCTTTCTCCTTATGGACGTTTCGATCATGAAGAGATAGCTCGCAAGCTGCCTGCAATCATCTTCGGCCCATGTCCACGTCATTGACTTTTGCTTCCCCGCGGGGAAAATCACAGGATCGGCGATGAACCCTACACTTTAGGGCTGTTCGATACTGCCGGTCAGGAGGATTATGATCGTCTCCGTCCCTTGTCGTACCCTCAGACCGACGTCTTCCTCGTCTGCTTCTCCGTCACCTCACCCGCCTCATTTGAGAACGTACGGGAAAAATGGTTCCCCGAGGTGCATCACCATTGTCCCGGTGTGCCGTGCTTGATCGTGGGTACCCAGACCGATTTGCGGGATGATGCTAGTGTTCGCGAGAAGCTGGCCCGCCAGAAGATGCAGCCCATTCGGAAGGAGGACGGTGATCGGATGGCGAAGGAACTGGGTGCGGTGAAATATGTCGAGTGCTCTGCTCTGACGCAGTACAAGCTGAAAGACGTCTTCGACGAGGTAGGTGGTCCTTTTGAGAATCAATCTCCTGGTTCTCAACTTTGTCCATGATTTGCGCTCGCCTCATGGCGACGTGTGCCTCTCCGGCATGACGCGAAGGCGGGACTTCTTCCTGAAGCCTCTGCCGCTCCATCATCGAACTGCAAGATTCACAGCTAACTTTGTGGTTTCCCTTTCTATCAGGCCATCGTTGCTGCCCTCGAGCCGGCGCCCAAGAAGAAGTCCAGAGGCTGCCGCCTGCTGTAATCCATTCCTACCATCTCTTTCTTTCCTTTCTTTTTATTTTCTTTCACAGGTAAGTCCGATTACGCTCCCCTTCTCTATGACTCGGCTCACTTTGCAGTCCTGGTCTGGAGGACGGTCTGGTGGTTTAACCAGCTTGCAAGGGGACTTTGACTGACTTGGGATATTTTGGCTCCATGTCTAGATACGACGGAATGAACTTTTGTTTTGTTTTTTTCTGCTCTTTGATATCTGCCGTGATTTGAGGTGGCAACCCCCCCCCCCCCCTTGGCTGGACTACATCTACCCGGATTTCCGAGAGACGAAAGAGGAGCAAGGACGTCAAAAGGATAGGAGTCGTGGGCTCGTCAAATCGACGAGCACGCAGAATCACGTTGGGAGAGGGCCGGCTATTATCACTAAGGGTCGCTTGCCATGGATGCCCTGACGGCCGGCTCGGTGCTCGTCGGCAAGTTCCACTACGCTCGCTTCTCATTTCTTGCTGACTCCTCTGCTTTCGCCTGAGCTTGCTCCGCTTATCAGAGCAGCCGCATCTCTCTGTTGGCCTCGGTGCATATGTTCTGGTTTAATTGACCTCAGCTAGCGTCTGAACCACTGATTCCCCTTTTCTTCATCATGCCCTCGACAACACTCTCCACCGTGAGGGAGCACTCGCCCACTTGCCTTCTCCCGGGTTGTTATCCTCGATTCCTATACCGCGGTCATTCTTTGCCAGATTCTTTTTCCCGGCATCCTCTCATCCCTCCTCTATCACCGTTTGTGTAGTCACTCCTTCGGAGCGAGAATGACTGCAAGAGACGCGGCCTCTTGTCGCACTCTTCTCCAACATGCTTTCTCCCTCCCTTTTCGCTCCCCTCGCGCTCCTCAGACCCTCTTTGATGTGGCAGTCTGTCTTGATTATCAAACATTTCCCGCTCCCACCATCATACAACTTCAAACAACATCGTAC
>WIWV01000196.1:0-32043 GCA_014839625.1 Penicillium ucsense
AGGGGGATTGTTGATGACGCGATAGAGTGGCCCTCATCTCGGTGCTAGGATTGAATCATTGTCCAGCTGGTGGAGTGCACGACGATCCTAATTGACCGGATCCATGATCCACGTCTCTGCACCCTCCCAATCTGATACATCACTGCACCATTCTTCAACTTCCGAGCTTGCCAATCTCGGTTCGACCGGCTCGGAGGCTAGGCTCAGCTCACCACGAGTCCACGATTCTGGAGGCGATCCATATGAAGCTGGTTACCTCGCTCAGCTTTCACGGCGGATGGAATGATCGACGGGATCCACCTGCGAACTATTGGAACCTTGAAACTAAGACGACGCCAAGATCTACGGTACCATCTGTCGGGAAACCCCGCCCTCGAGTCTGTTTTCGGAGATCCCCCATGATTGACTTCGAAGCCTCTTTGCTCCTTTGCTTTCTCTCGCGGTCTATTGCCCTCGATGCAGGCGCAGAGAAGCCCGGCCGTGCGTATTCAGTCTCTAACTGGAGATACGGCTTCTCGGCTTCGCATGACGCAGTTGATTGATCCCAATGCCTTCCGAGGTTGCATCGATCGACCAAGGCTGCGGCGGTCTGACTAACGCCGACCCCAGCATGCTCGAGGCATTTGTGGCCCGAGCAACTGCGCGGCTTCAAGGTATGAACCACGACGCTTATGGTTCGTGATTTGATTCGACGCGACCTATACAACGCAGCCGTCGTCTCATCCATTCCACCCAAGGGGAACAAATGGGGCAAAAGACTGTGTTCGGTGTTGGGGCGCAGCTGATGGATGGGTCGAGACTCGAGACAAGAGACAAGAGATCGCTCACATTGATCTCCTCCCATTCCGCGTGACCTGTCAGTCGGTGGGACAGTCGACGATCACGTCAATCGCCACTCCACCTAGCTCGCCTCGTCACCTGGATGCCTTGTCGTCGGCCTGTCTGGCTTGGCTGAGAAGAAGCATAAAGAGAGAAGGTACCACTCGCGAGGATCACAAGACTCGGAAATCATATCCAACTCCGTCAAACGAGACAGTGATCGCCTTCCAACTCGGACCCTTCCTCGGCGAACCAATTCACTCGCACCCTCCGCAAAAGAGCCACCACACTTCCCCATCATGTCGATGACGACGTTTGATCAGAATGCTGCCGCCGAGGTGGTGCGACAGGCCAGTGAAAATTCCTCCGTGAGAGACTTTGTAACAAGTATGTCCGGCCTTTCCATTCAATCCATTTAGAATTGTCTGAAAAAGGCTCTGACCACCCCGAGGACAGAGTTCAAGGCCGACAATTGGGTGAACAACGACTGGCTGCCCCTGCTTTCCGCTGCTCCCCTGTGCCTCGAAGTGCTCGGGTCTTGTGTTGTGGCCGCGAATTCTACCAAGGCAGTGGGCGTGCAGTTGACGCCGCCAAAGGATGGCTTCAAGAAGCTGAAAGGGTTCGTTGAAGGACCAAAACCCCTCTCCCCCGTCCCGTGCAACAGGGCTCACGCAGTTACTACAGCTATGCCTACCTGAAAACCCACCTTGTCGAGGTGCACAATCATGGAGCCTCCGCGTTCCGCATTGCGAGAAACGGAATGAACACAATCCAGGTCACTTCTGACAATGCCCGTGAAAATGTGTGGATAATCCATCGCGCGTCAATGCGCACCTTCAACCCCCCCGGCGGGAGATGATCACAAAAGCTAATGTGGTCAGGTACGCAACGTATTTGCCTCGCTGCTGGCTGCAGAATACAACCACAACGACACCCGGATTGAGATGGAGTCTCTCGGCGTGAAAGCAAAGAGATGCAAGGAACAGGCCGAGAACATGGAGAGAGCCTTTAGTGACTGGATGGAATTCGTCGTGGAATTGCATCATGCTTGCACCGAAAAGTCAGAGATCTCGAGCAAAGAATACCAGGACTCCAAGGAAGAGGCACAGGCCGCGGAGCAGAGAAAAAAGGACCACGAAGCGTCAATCGAAGAGCAGAACAAGAGAATTGCGGACATGGAGAAAAGAGTCGACCAAGACCGTGAGGTGTACCAGAAGGCATTGGACAATTTCCCCACTGCGTGAGTTGAAAGGAAATCCCTCTGGAGTGGGGTCGTTCGGGGTCATTCGGTGGAGTGATGGGCCGAAGACGGCACTAACGAAGTCTTTGACCGCAGGGACCAGCTTTTCAAACAGACACTCATTCATACCGTGGTCAGCGGTGTCATGTCAGCAGTTCAAGTCGGGGTTGGAGTCCTTGCTAGTCGATACAACCCGACAAGCCTTCTGAATGGGTCCAGTGGTGGTGATAGCGGTGGCAATAACACAAACAGTCTGGGACAAGCGAATGCCACACCTGCTCCTACAAACCCTGATTTCGCTCACAACGGGGCCCTGAGACACTGCAGACCTGCTGTCAGTGCCGTCGAGATCCTCTACGAGATCTTAGGTGACTCGAAAGGCGTGGACTGGGACCGAGTCATCGGAGGCGATACGAGCAATGCTAAGTCGAAGAAAAACGAGAAGAAATCCCGGGCTTCCGGAAGTGATGCTTCCACCAAACCCAGTCTCCAAGTGACGAGGCTCATGCTTGAAGCTATCAAGGAGCTTATCAACAGATACCCGGATGAAAAATCCTCGGAGTCAGGCTCAACCATCCACAACAACATCGTGAAGGCCTTAGGGGTCGCGGAGCAGTTAAGCGAACAGGGCAAACAGGTGTCTCAACTCGGGTCATCCTGGAAGAAACCGGACGCCTCGTCGTCCATCGTTCAGAGCTGGCGAACGACAGTTGACGAAGTATTGAAACAGCTGCTGAAGCTCTCTACTCAGGCACAGACGACTGGTGCTGTTCCACCTGCAACGGTTCTTCAAACCTCTGCCAACAACAGCTCTGGAAGTACGGTTGATGTAGCAGCGAACAGTCTGCGTGCGGCCCAGGCCAAGCTGGATTCCGCCGAAAAGGCCCTGACAGCAAGCCAAGCAACGGCTGAGAAGTTGAAGGATAAAGCATTCGACATCCAAAAGGACATCAACAAAGTTCGAGGACGCCTGCTCGAGCTTTCTCAGCAACAGCACAATCTGGTATAGTGCTCCATGGAATATTCCTCGAGGCGAAAAAAAAACACATAAATATAACACTAACACGCATGCTTAACAGGAAACTGTTATGGAGATCTTGAGCGATTGCATCGACTACCTCGTCGACATGAAGATTCATCTTCGTGACTTGATCAAATTCTTCGACAGAGTAGCGATCCTTGTCCGAATCAGCATGGATGACAAAGTTGGCCAGTTTCTCCTCCACGCTGGAAACTCGGACAAAGACCGAGCAAATGGAGATTTCCTCTCGGCGCTGCGTATTCAGGTATATCATCAGCCAATTCGCATTGAATAGATTCATCGATCGCTAACTCCGGACAGACTTTGTTTCAATACGCATTGCAATCCGCTGCATACTTTGACTTCTTCAGCGAAGTTGCTGCGCTGTACATGAATGTTGACACCCGGTACATCAGACAGGGAATTGACAAAGTCGACAAGTTACACAACGCCAAGGGAGATAGTGTCGATTCACTCAGGCTTCAATTAAAGGAGTACGCTACGGACGCCGAGCATGGAATCAAGACTATAGTCAACGAGGCAAGACAATGATTGGTGTACCAACCACGGTTCGCGCTTTACTGACGCTGTTTATAGCATACCGACAAAGTCATCGGCGCCTTTGAAGTCCAGATCCAGAAAATTAGAAAGAGCCTTACCATTCGAGGTGTGCCGCAGCTCGCCGAAGATTTCAAGTCCACCAACCAGCAAGGCAAGGACGCTGCCGTCAAAGAAATGACCCTTTTGATCGAGAACTCGGATCAAGGACTCGGCAACCTCACAAAAGAACCGGCAGTGCGCGAGAACACCAGACGTGAAATGGTTAGTGAATTTACTTTTGTGTTCCACTGCAGCCACGCAACTCTTTAGTGCTAACATCGTGACAAAGCTTGCCTCTCTCTCCGACTATTGAGCCCACTGGTCTCTAAATAGAGCGGCGAGCGCCATCAGCAAGAATGAGCGTCGTAGACCACTTTCAAGAGAATTCTCAACATTGAATGAAGATTATTAGATGGATTCAACACGTCAATTGAATTCTCTCGTAGCAAACTGAATTTATTTTGCAATTATTTACATTTTAACTTGAGATAGCTCCGTGTCTTAATCTTGGAACCTCCCCGAAGCAATGCATTCTTTTTCTCCACGCGCGGCCTTAACCTAATCTGGGCCCTGCTCGAACTGGAATGCTCATTCTCAGAAAACATCGAACGTCATGTCTCTCCTGGACATCGTTGAGGACCGAGCATAGCCGAGGTACACCGGCCAGGACTAACTAATCCGACCCCTCAGATAACTTTAATCGCACCAGTGAGCGAGATTGCTTTCGAGACTCCCGAGAACCCAGTCGCTGTTCAACGAAGGTGATCTACGAGATTGTGTACGCGTCAATATGAAGGCAGTCGTTTTCAAAGGGCCTCTTCAGGTTGCGCTTGAAGAGCGACCCCGGCCTCAGATACAGGATCCGACGGACGCGATCGTCAAAGTGAGATATACGGCCCTCTGTGGAAGGTGAGTCACGATACTACGGTCGGCCATGGACGAAGACGAGAGACAACGGAACTGACAGAAAGACCCCAAGTGAGCTCCATGTCTTCCGTGGCCATCAGCCATCAGGGACTGGATTTATCATGGGCCACGAGTTCACCGGGGAAGTCGTTGAAATTGGACCCAACGTCCACTCGTTCAGCCCTGGCGACCGTATAGTGTCCCCATTTACCGTCAGCTGCGGGGAATGTTTTTACTGCAGAGAAGGTTTCTCATCCCGCTGCGCCAGAGGCCAGCTTTATGGAAGTGCGGGTTTAGACGGAGCCCAGGCAGAGTATGTCCGGGTTCCCTTGGCCGAATCCACCTTGTTTCATGCCCCGGACGCCATCGACGAAAAGAAGCTTGTTCTGATGGCAGATATCTTTCCGACCGGATATTTTGCCGCGAGCAACGCCTTCAGGGGACTTGAACCGTCCAAGATCCAGGCAAGCACGGTTTTGTTGTTCGGTTGTGGACCCGTCGGAATATGCGCCTTGGTCAGTGCACTGGAGTATCGGCCTCAACATCTCATTGCGATTGACAGCGTCAAATCGCGCCTTGAGCTGGCCGAAAGCCTTGGAGCCGAGCCATGGAATTTTCAAGAGAATCAAGGTGGGCTCCGTGAAAGAGTTAAGGAATTGACAGACGGCCGAGGCGCCGATATGGTCATAGAAGTTGTGGGCCACAGCAGTGCGCTGCGGATGGGGTTCGAAATGCTTCGTCCCTGGGGCGTCCTGTCAAGTGTCGGGGTACACAATGGCGAGATACCTTGGACTGGCAATGAAGCTTATGGGAAGAACCTGCGCTTACAAATGGGACGTTGTCCGGTTCGCAGTAAGAAGACCCTCGAGGAGTGTTGCATTCGACTTGTCCTAATGGAAACGGGAGCCTCACTGACTCAACCACACAGGCATATTCGGAGAAGCCATGAACTTGCTAGCCAAGAAGCAGCACATGCTCGAGTGAGTCTTATTTTGGGTGTAAAGTATTTGGTTGACCGAGAAGCTGATTTTGCCAAGTTTCATGTCTGAAGACATTCGTCCCCTTTCACAAGCCGTAAAAGCGTAAGTATTTCACTTGAGTCCAGAACCCGAAGGGTCAAAACTTTGATTTCATTTTTTTTCTCACGGTGATATTCATTTCATTTCCTGGAGGAGACATATCTAACATGAGGAATAGCTATGACGATTTCAACACTATGAAATCTCAGAAGATTGTCTTTGAGGCGAATAGGTGATCTCTGAGACTTTGTTGACATTCGTTCCGGACCAATTCATTTTCAAACTTCAAACCGTTAGCCTTGCCATCACGTTCGATGGGAAATTTCGAGTTACACGAAGACCCCTGCTGAGTACCTAGTCAAAATGAACAGGTTCAGATACGCCTTTGAATGACTTAAACGGTGTGGAACACCCCAGTTGTATTAGTTATACGTTATGAAGAATGAAAAATGAAGAGCTAGGAACAACATTGAGAACAGCGAAAGAACGCAACCAAGCCACCAAACGCTTCATGAAAACAAAACACCAAGGGGGTTTTCAGACAATACAGAAAAGAAGACGTTGAAGGTATAGCAGGCGCTCGATGTTTATCTACTGTACTTACTTTTCAGTGACATTTGTTATTCACGGTACAAGTAATCCTTAACGACTTTTAGATCCTGCTGCATGATGATCAAGACAGCAGGTCAGCATAGTAAGATTTGGAGTGAACAAGGGCGAACCCAGGCATCCTATCCGTCGAGGAACGTCTCGCGATGATTGTAGTTCCCAGTGACGCATGCGATTTTGTGATTTCATGTGAACGCAGAAATCCCAAGTGCATCATTTCGCTGAAGATGAGGTTGGCTGTCTCGACGAGAGATGATTCACTTGCATGTCAATGACAGTCTCTCCTTCACCAGCAAAGAAATGTCGTTGCTAGTGAGGCTTTCGGTTGCTACCAGGTGAACTTGTTCCCTTTGATTGCAGATAAAATGCATTGGGTACCAACCTCATTATCAGTTTGCGTTGCAGCTAGACAGCGCACGCTTTTTCTTGGGCGATGGCGGCGGCTCGGTACTGAGTCGATTCAAGTCAGCCGTTACTCTTCCAATCTCCAGAATGGTTGTTCGCTCCCCTGAGTTTGGCAAGCTCCTCACACCTCGAGGCGCTTTCCGCGCAAGTGAGGGACTAGAGCCGCTTGAAGAGGCACCTGAAGTCAGTCGTCTTTTCTTGCGGGGGGAATCCTGGCTGTCGGGGGATGATGATCGGTCGGCTCGAGACCGATACTCGGAGAATCGGCGGCGTCTCTCACGTCGCGCCCGGATTTGCTGATCATCCGTGATTGGGACTTTGAGCTGCTTGGGAATGACCACCGGGGGCCAGGGAATCTTGGGAGCGGGCTCAGGCAGACCGGCAAGTACCAGTCTCTCAGTACCCTGGGTGATCTCAGCGGACACTCGCCGACTCGCAATCTCTCTCTGGATTACAGGTGGCATTTGCTGCTCGGGCACTCCAACCCAAGCCCGACCTATCGGTCCGAAAACATCCTCGCGGCTCAGAGACAGCCGGCGAGATTGTTCCTGGGTAGCATTTCCAGAAACATTCGCGGTTATTCCTAGCGGCCGCTCTTGGTTTGTGAAACCGTTAGAGACCGTAGCCTCCGGCATACGTTGTAGAGCCGTGAGTTGCTCTCCGTTGTCCACTTGATTCTGTTGTTCATGCGCGAAAGCTCGCTTCCGAGTCACGTCTATAGAACTTTGGAGCGGGCGGGGCGGGAAAACCGTTGTTTGATATCGAGGCGTAGCGAGGGTGTTGTGTAACTGCTGCGTGTCATTCAGGGTATTCGTCGTTCCAAGTGATGTGAGGTTCATACCACTCGGTCCTGGTAGAATCGAAGTCGCTCCTTGGTTTGCAGGTGCGTTCGAGACCTTTGTCGTACTTTGCGGCACTTTCGGGTTCCATGCGGAGCGTCGGAAGAGATTTTGGACACGAGCTTCCGGACGAGGAAACGAAGTCTTGGTTTGATGAGCTTGCTTCGACACATCGGGTGTTCTGGATGAAAACAGAGAGGACTTGATGGCAGAGGGAATCTTCCTTGACTGCGGCGGATTTGCAGTTTTGACAGAGAATAAAGAGGATTTAGAAGCAGGAGGTGCTTTGTTAGCCGGCGCAGTATCTGGGCCGAAAGGAGGAGCCTTGGAAAAGAGAGACGAGCGCGGTTGACGGCTTGATTTACGACCTGTGTCGAGTCTGTCGACTGAATTAGTATCAGCCCCCCTGCTTGGGTAAGGCGCCCATCGAGATGAAGGTACCTTGCTGGTTGATTTGATGACCTTGGTGACCCTTTCCAGACTACCTGGTCGAGCAACGCCGGGCTGCTGCAACCCCAGTACACCACCATTGACTTCTTGAGGTCTCACGATGATGGTGAAACTGGGTCTCGCTAGAGCGCTGGACTGACTGTCTTGAGGTGCTGGTGTTCGATACTGAGGGTAAAACAGAGTGATGGTTCGGATCAAAGTCGAGACCAGGTTCAACGAGCTCAAGCGCGTCTCACCGTCCTGTGGAGCTGCCAGCGTCGTAGGATCAAGTGTTTCTAGGGCATGAGGGCTCCACCAAAGTGCTGAACCTTCATCCACATACCCCTCACTTGCAAGGCCTTGTCGCAGGTTGCCGAGTCGGAGAGAAAGGGCATTGATCCAGTCACCGTTACGGCTCCGGTTCACCGGGTCGTTTGCATTTTGCATGAGATCGCTAAGCCGAATAGGCAACGGCTGGGCGGGTCTGTCGTGAACAATGATCTGTACATCAGCATCAGGCACAACTGCGGGACGCGAGTAATCAAAAAGCTCATTCGGATTTGTGGGTGCCGCCGGCTCTTGCGTCTGAGTTTGCTGTGTCGCAGACGGTTGTTGAGTGGTCGATTGTTTGGTGATCGGTTGTTTGGTGGTTATTGTCGAGTCTAGCGTCTTGTCGTTTGCAGTAGACGTGCCCTCCTTGTGCCATCGAGACTGGAGACTTTTGAAAATCTGATACAGATTCTCCACGACAGCCTGCCGAGCTAGAGTGTGATTTTGGATTGCATCGGGCATCCGATCCATCCGATCTCTGATTTCTTGCCGCACCAACTCTCGACGAACGCTCGATCGAAGATCTCCGACACCAGCATCGTAAATCTCTCGGAGAAGTGCGTTGATCGAAGCCTGAACAGTCGCATCGGTGATTCCAAGACTGGTATAAAGCCGATTCTGCACGATTCGTTCCACGCGTGTCTGTTGGCGCGCAGAAGTGTTTCCTTTGCCTGAATCTGGTTTGCTCATTTTGATGGTATAAAGACAGATGGGTTCTCTTTGTGATCGTCATTTCGAGATGCGACGGCTCTTCTTAAAGTCTTCGCGACACATAGTGAATGATAACGAGGGGTCCATATGAGATGGTACCACTTACTGAGACCTTTGTTGCGCATCTCAGGGCGACGATGAGGCACATCATTCATGACTCGATGTCTCAATGAGGAGACGTGTGGCGCTTCACTCGGGACGAAAATAGTTGAATTACAACAATAGAGAAGACTATGCTCGGTCAAACAAAGCTTGCTTCTCATGAGGCTATTGTACAGTGCCTTGTTAGAGACTAAACTTATAGTCCGCTGTTTAAGTTGTCTTTGTTGACTCGATCATGTGCCAGGCCTGCTGCTCGGCAAAAGAACAAAGAACACATCAGAGGCCGACTACCTCCTGCAGTGCCTGGAAGAGTAGGTCTCGATCATGTCCATCTATTTTCGTTGAAAGAAAAATGAAAACTCGATTCAATCATTACAATTTCAACTTCGCCCACTGAGATCTGTGCCAGAGGAAACTTCTCGACGTGACTACCTATTTCCCGTGACGTGTATCAGATAAATAACGTAGCTTTGTTCATACAACAAGAGTCACAATACTGTTCATCACTCTGAACTCGCACCTAAGATCACGCTGTTGTACATGCCGTCGGGGGACAGTATCCATGCTCACAAGTGAAACTACAGAGACCCAAGTACGAGTCATCTTCCCCGGGAAGCGGAATACCATGAACTCCAGTAGATGGTGGGCGCGGAATAGGAGTTCCATACTGAGTACAGGTGCATGGACCCTGGGGACAATACCCATACTTACATGCAAACTCACAAAGTCCGATGTAATTTCCAGGCCCGTTTCCTGCGATGCAGACATCACCTGGGTTGATACCTCCGCTGCCCGTGGTGCAAGCCGTGACAGTGGCTGTGACGGTCTGGGTCTGCGTGTCTGTTTGCGTAATAATAACTGTGGTGACTTGGGTGGCCGTGAAAGTGATTGATTGGGTTTTCGTAACTGTCGCCGTAGGTGAGCAAGTGAAAGTGGGCGCAGTTGTTGTGGCGGTGGGAGTGGTGGAGGTTGTCTTTGTGCTAGTCGTTGTGGTCACGATGGGAGTAGTCGTCGTTACGGATGGGAAAGAAGAAGTAGATGTGACTGGAGCGGTCGGAGGGGGTAAAGTGCCCAAAGATGGCGATGCCTCACATGTGGTGACCCGCAAGCCTTGACGGAAGGCAGCCAGTCCATCAGGTTGGAGAGCATCCCTCGGCCCCGGTGGCAGCGTACCCACTGGAAGCGACCAAGTCAGACAACTTCCTTATACTTGGAATACTATGGTCATTGACCATCGAAAACGAGCTTACCATATGCATTAAAGTTGTACAGTCCACACACACATTCGTCGATGATCGGCTTCAAGCTTGTTCCTGAAAGAATCGCTTGCTCATTTCGGGCCACGGTAAAGCTCTGAGCACCCACGTGCATAGGAATGGCCTCTGCAAATGCTCCAGCGGGCGCATCATATGTATACAACGTGCCACCACTTTCAACGGCAATCGAGGCTGGAGCAGTAAGCAGAGTCACCACAAAGACGGAATCGGACATGGTCTCCCAGCCATTTGGCCGACCGAGGAAGTAATTCCCACTCGCATTATTGGCAGGTACCATGCAAGTATCCGTCGCGTCGCAGTTCACATCCCGCGGAGTCGGTCTGTACCAGTAGATCAAGGAGTCGTCCGTAATGTACCGGTTGACCGACGATGCGCCATCCTTGAACGCAGCAATGAATGGCTTCGAAAGCTCCAGCCATCCTTCATGGGGCCTGGAGTTCAAGAGTCAGCGAAACTTTCTGCTTCCGAGGTAGAATCAAGAACCGGAAGAGCGAGACTGACATGTCATTGATCCATTTTGAAGCGCCATCATCGGTGTGAGGCGAACGAAGAGGGCCGATGTAGTGCGACTCGCCGTAATCGTTCCAGGTGACAATCTCGACGAATCGAGGCTTCATGCTGAGGATCTCGTTCCAGCGTCGATACCACAGTAGATCCGAAGGAAATACCCAGTTCTTGCTATAGGGCACTTCCGGCCCAAAGTGAGTGAAAAACCATGGAGACGCGGCTGCTCAACGAGATTAGCCACTGGAGATAGGTCTTGGTCATGAGACATGACAGAGTGGAGGGACTCGACACGTGTGGAAAGATCAAAGACTAACGTGCAACATATGCCTTCCCGTTGAGTGCTTTCAGATACTCTTGATCACCATCTGTCACAGATACGTTTCCCAGCGCATTAGGGGCCTTGTTGTCGCCATTGTTGGGCCAACCCATCCAGTTCAAGAGACCATCAACAGCAGAGATGTTTGTGCCGTACGATGGGTGGAAGTTTGGTGCAAAGAAAATGGGCTTGCCCACAGATGTCCGCAGGGTCGCGACATCCAAATCATCTCCTGCAAATGTAGAGACAAATATCTTGTCATCCACCATCAATTGGCCCGGCAAGGCTCCGTACTGTGCAATCTTTTGCCCAATCTCGTGAACTTGTGGCGTGTGCCACCAGTTGAAGTCAAATGAAAGGAACACCTTCATGGAGTTCTTTGCCGCCGAGGCATACGCAAACTGCAATTGCTGGTCCGTATAGGGGTCAACACCGATGTTCAAGGCAAAGGCATCAATGCCGAGCGACTTGGCCTGAAGCATGTCATCATCATAGTCTGCTGCACTCCTTCTATCGCTTGTGATGCCGATCTAATTTGATCCCCATCAGCCGAATGCCTACGCCCAGAGCAGGCGCACAAGCCAAGTGGCCCTGAGAACTTGCCATGAAATGTGCAAAGACCAGATGATCCCTGGATCCATCTTGACTTAGCGGATGAATAGCTCGCGAGTCTACAACCTTTCCCGGCAACGATCTGACGACCACCGCCAAGGTGAAAAAAAGGACCGCAAACTTCGTGAGGATGAACATGGTGAACCCTGAATGAATATCTCAAATTTGTGGTTTTATGACACAGTCTGTCTGACTTGAACAAGACATTTGTGACCCGAAGGAGACCCCTTGTAATATACTGAACGATCTGTGTAAGCATCTTGTCGGACATTCTGATGATTCTGGGGTGCAGCTGATCTCCACAAGGATGGGTTACACCCGACCTCGTCGCCTGCATTAATCTGGGGTACTATCTCGACATGCATATGCAGGTCAAGTCAGGTCATTTCCTCACCTTTCCTCACGAGTGCTCGAGTCCTGCACTGCGAAGAATCACCTTCATGTGAGATAATGTCGTCGACTCGCCCTGCTATTGAGGAGATCGCCATATTGATTTGGAGACGGAGATGAACAAAAAGAGACAACACTCACGTGTGTTCAGGTCTGCAAGTTAAAGCAGCAGTTGTACGGTCCCTTGCCCAGTGGCCGGGCCGTTTTCCCAGGAACAAACAGTCCTCGCAAAGTATACGTTCTTCCTGCGACCAACCTACGTTGGAGAATATTGGTCGCCAATAGAATCACGGACTTGAGACTAACAGAGAGATTTCGTCTATAGCGTCTCCCTTAGCCGTTTTCCTGTGCGACAGGGTTTCCTTGAAAGGGTGAAGAGACTTTCACCATGTTTGCAAACTTGCTGGTCAGACGCGACCGCGTAACATTCCGAATGTAACCCACCCATCATACAGGTATGCATCTCACCCCACGCGAGAAACAGCGTGATAGAGACGATATGTCCGCCAAGTGCACCAGATCTGGACAGATCATCTAAGACGATCACTCGCGAAGCGACCTAGGCTAGCGCTGGAGATCTATCATGGGGTTCAAGCATATGATTATACATATCGCATGTATTCCTTCCAAGATACAAACATACATGCATCCGAAGAAGTCAAGACCGTCTCGATCCAAAAGTGTGCAGGAGGGACGTATTGGACACAAGGAACATGAATCAAAACTTGCGCTGCGCAACGCTCGCTGAAAGGTCATCGAAGGAATAATCGGTCGGCATTTGCATGGTCATTTCGTCGCAGGGTCATCAGTCGTTTTCATCGGTCACTCTTCAGATATGACCTGGAGATATCATCGTGTTAGTCACTGGTCTGGTCTGGTCTTGTTTGGTCGCATGGCATTCCCGGGAAGGAAGCGTGCCACTGTTTAGAGAGCATTTTACTTACGTCCAAGGGGCTTGGCTCTCTTGGAGATGGATTTCGCCTGGTCTTGCTTGATGCGGGCCAGACGCGCTCTGTTTGAAGGAGTTCGATATATTAGTCAAGGTCGTATTCTCAGGTAAGATCAGGCTAGGGGATGGTCAGCAATCGGATACTACTTACTCCTCAGCTGCTTCGCGCTCGAGGTGCTTGACATGGTCCCTTGCCTCCTTCACGGCTTTTCTCGACAAGAGGAGGGCCTTGTCGGCTTCACGTTCCGCATGCTCCGCTCGAAGAACCTGTTCCCGTGCTGCCATGATAGAAGGGTCCTCGTGCGACCTGTGGAGAAGACCATGACGGCGGGAGTTGGTGGTCGAAGATGCCGAGCCCGAGGAGACTGATGTTCGAGTGGAATGAGAAGAGCGACTGGAGAAGAGGCCCGAGTGCGATCGCGTCTCAGGGGGCTCTTCGTAGCTTCGCCCTGAGGAGGAGCTCGCAGTTGAGTCACGGTGGAAGAGCGGCATGGTGTGTGAGAAGAGGGCAGATGTGAGCTCTAGAATGGTCTCTGTGAAGAGGGCAAAGTGCGAGGAGAGATGAATGAGCAAGATGAGATCAGGGATCCCTATCCAGAGATGGTTGACAAGAACGCTCCTTATACCCTTTGTCTCATGCTATAGAGCGACGGGGGCCCACGATGTGCCATGTCTGCATTGACGTCAGGCTTCTTGAATAGGGTGTCAACTGTCAAGTAGGTTAAGGCTAAGACAACTCACTTCCTCTGCCTCCATCATCAAGCAAGCCTTCCTGGCCAGCACATTGGTCGCTCCCGACTGACGCGGTTGACGTCAAAGCACTAAGGCTCAGCCACATTCATTGAGCTAGTACGACTTCTGGCGCAGTATAAAAGCTTACTCTTGTCAAGAGAGGTCGCTCATTAGCCAGAAGAACAGCTCCGTCACGGGCGCAGATACGCTTCACCCTTTCGTGGGCCGTGCCCAATAAGGACGGATGGAGGTGCCGTTGGAGGGCGACAGCATTTGCGACCGTGGCCCCATCGGTCTATATCTCTAACCCGTCTCAGCCCTCGATATTGCTGATCACCGTAGATACATATTGCGTGGCGTCCGGGGCGGTGAGTTTGGACGAACGGCATGCGTCATGCATCCAGGCCCGAGCGAGATCGTCTTCGATTGTATCGATGTGAGGATCGAGGGCTGCTCAGTAACATCAGTCCTCGCAGTGCAACCCACCCCTTCGATTCCATATTGCGCATTTCTTCCTGCACGTTTGCAGGTAGGGAGTGGGTAGGACGAGGGAAATGCGGCACATCCAAAAGCTTTCCACACAGTTGGGGGTTAGTGCAGCCGTCTTCCATGAGGTAGTCGTACTTCAGCGGCGCAAGGGGATCGGCTTGCGCCAACACACTCGACGTGCCTTGCCCACCGCTTGTCGACTACCGTGGGAGAGCAAACTTCTGCTCTACGCCATTGACTGTTATTTGCATCCAGGGGCGCAGTATATCGATATGTATCTATAGAGCCCGACCATCATTGAGGCAGGCCAAGTGGAAGTACTCAAGACTTCTGGGTGCAAATGACAGTTTGTTGCCGTCTAGACGCTGGAGACAGTCGCTTGAATCGAGGCTTTTTTTCCGCCCACATCAACTGCGATCCAACATACGACCAGGCGGGCGCGCAACCTTTGAACACGGTTCTCCATCGGCAGGTCGGTGGTACAGTACAGGAAGCGGTTGACGTGATAGTACCTTCTCCTAGGCTCCTACTACTGAATAGCTACCATTGGTACTTACCTCCTGTCAGATATAGTAGTAGCTCGAAGTTCCAAAAGAGAATGACGAGGTCTTGGTACCTTTAAGCGTGGCCCACCTCATACTTAAAGATCACCTGACAAGCCGCCCAACTTGGGCAATACCTCGGTACCGTGGGTCGAGGACAGAGGGACTGGAAAAACACTGCCGGCCTGCAGCTTGTCACGCAACTACCTTACCTACCTTATATCTTATGACCGTAGGTGAATTCGCATTTACCATCTTAATGACATACGTGATCGTGACGCGGGGGGATAATATTTCCCATGAGCTCCCGTCACTGACTCGAGATATATCTTGGCGGGCTCCCGTCGATCCCTTTCCAATGTAGAATATTCGGACTTGACCCATAAGGTACCGATTTATGTACTATATCGAGGCGCCTATCTAGGGCTTTCTCGGGGTTCATGTTCGATGCATGACTCGGATCAGCCCAAGATAAACGGGAAAACTACCGAATTGGCAGTACAGAGGGTCAATACTCAACACTGGGTGAAGTTAACCTCCCATTTGGCGTTGCTGTTATTGTTGACGGCTGGAACTCCACATTCGCCGGTGGTGGGGCTCATGAAGATAGTGGAGCCTGACGTCATATCTCCCATTCGGTTCAAGCCGCCTGGGCGGAGTGGGAATGACCTATTTCGGTAAAGTGCTGGCTTCCAATCGGCCAAGATCCTCATGTCGAGACCCCAGTAGCAGTACCTACCTAGGTACCTACCTAGCGTGGATGTCTGACAGACTACTAACTGTAGAAGGCACTACAAAATACACATCAACACGGTGCGACGAAAGCCCCTTACACACGATGACCTGGATGGTCCGCGATATACAAAAAGCGTAACTTCATGGAATTCGGGCCATCAGCTTCAATACCAGAGTTCCCCTGGGGGACTAATCGCTCATCATTCAATCCTCAAGATTCTTGATGCCTTCCTCCAGCGACGGGAGCTTTTCCTTCCCAATCCCGAGTCGACGACGCCATTTCTTTTCCTTCTTCAGCTTCGCTCTCCTTCTCCGTCGGCGAGGATAGTTGATAGGTGACTCGCCTCCAATAAAGATAAAGGTGTCATACAGGACCGCCCCCGTGAGAGCGCCGCTGATTGTGGCTACCCAGCCGCCCCAGAACCACCAGCCATCGTGTGCGGTGAACGTTTCGGATCCGTAGCCAGCCATGAGGGCCACAAGTCGAGGCCCAAAGTCTCGGACGGGATTCAGACATCTGAGGGCATGTTAGTGAGCCTGAAGTTTCGCGGGGATTGAAAGAATTGGAATGAACATAGGGCGCAACTCACCCTCCTGTGCTATATCCTAGGCAGATACACAAAACGTAGATCACCAGACCGATGACGAAGGAATGCATACCCGCACCAGGCGGGGCATTGCCATCGTCTCCCATTGCGAAGATCACACAGACCAAGATCGCATCGGCAATGAACTCTGTAAAAAAGGCCGTCACCGGACGAACGTAGTTCTGTGGCTCTGTGTAGAACCCCAGGCCCGACGCACCGGCAGGCACGTTGGGAGCAAGAGCGAGGATGGCATCTCTGTAGATGCAGTATGCCAAACCCGCGGCCGTGATTGCACCGAGAATCTGAGCGACCACGTACATGCAGCATCGACGGCCGGGAAACCCTCGAAAGACCCACAACGAGATGGAAATGCCGGGATTGAGGTGCGCACCGGAGATTCCACCTGCAAGGTAGATCCCAATCATGAAACCTAGACCCCATGCCCAATTTTCCGAGAGACGATTGCCGGCCTTGGACCCGCCTGTCGAAACCGCTAGCGTTCCCGTCAAGCCGATGAAGACGGCGACACAGGTCTGCGATGCACATGATTAATCTCTATCGTGGAAGACGGGATTAGAACAGAGTAAGGCGTAACTTACAGCTAACCACTCAGCGAGCGGTTCCTTCAAGAGGTGACGATACTTGGCCCACGTGTTGACAAATTCCTCCGACGGCGGTCCGTGTTCGTAGTTTTCGTCGGCCTGATCATGCTGATCGAAGCTGATCTCGGACTGCACCGGGCGTAACAATCCGCCTGGCTGAGGAGCGTTAACCGTACGATCGTGAGCCCCTTCATGATGGGCCGCCGAGGGCGACTGAACAGTTTCTGGCGACTGGCCCGATGGCATACCTGGGGTCGCGCCCATTTCAGGAGCCGGTTGCGTCTGGCCATTAGAGGCACCCGCAGAAGCCTTTTTCTGCTGGCTCTGGTCACGTCGCATTCCAGGCCTCACGACTCTCGGAAGGGGCTTGGCCAATCCCCATACGGGGCCCTCGTTGTTGCGACCATACCGGGGATTGTAACTTTGATACTCCGGGTCCACGTAGACTTTGTCGGGCGCGGGCTGGTAATAAGTCGACCCCGGTCCTGCTAGTGAATGGGACGGCCATGAAGTGATTGTGTTCTGACTGGGCTGGTTTCTGGCGAGTTGCGATGGTGGTTGAGATCTGTACGACAGGCTCCTGGTCTCGGTGGGCTGCCGTCTCATGAAATTCCTCCACGAGCCGTACGTGGCCGGCGGGTCTGGACGATGCGCAGGCTGGGGACCGGGCCGTGAAGGTCTGTTGTTGCGCTCGGCGACCGGGTGGCTGTTATTCAAATTCGAATCATCTGGCGGCGTTGGCGACGTCGTTGACGCTGGATTTTGAGTCTTCGGTGCTCCTTGCGGGCTGAGAGGTTCTGGGGGACTGTTTGTCTCCTTGATCGTCTCCAGCGGAGGATCGGGGGCCGCCTGTCGCTCGCTGTCCTGCGGTCCGGCGCTCATGACAGTCTGAAGAGCAACGAGCTTGGTGTGTCAAAGCAGGATTTCAGTGAGGTGGTCAAATTAGCGAAAGCGTCGATGTTGAGACCATGTGCGCCATGGCATGGTTTTAAAGCGATAAACATGCTGTTCTGTCATTCATGACTGTACCATAGAATGAGCAATAGAGTATGTCATTTGGAACGGCGAGGGTCCACGGCTTATTTTCGGTGATCTCAAAACTCCCTGCTTGAGATTGCGTTGACCCAGCAAGGCCATTCACCGGCGGGATTAATACCGGGTCTTGGATGCTGTCCCTGGGTCCCATACATGGACATCTTCAACGCTGCGGCAAGGATGACATCAGGATCTTGAAGATACCCCACCAGCACAGCATGATAGACGGGTTGCCGGGCCTCGCGGTTTGAGTTTTCACCGCGGTGTCAGGTACCAGCCCAATGAATACCCTTTCATGATGCCGAGGACAATCCGAACGGCTCCACAGGCCGCGTTGGACGCATCCACGCGCCGATCGAAAGACAGAAAGGAATCTCGCTGCGAACCCACAAATCATCGAGACGAACGACTCGGGTGCTCGGTAGATAGGCCGCCAATCACGTGCTGGAATTCTGCGGAAGTAGTCTGCGGTCAGCCCTGGCACTATTTAACGTTTGCCGAAGAAGGCGATCCGCGATCCTAACAGCATTCGTGCAGCGTGCACTGGACAGCTTTTGGTGTCCTAATCCACCAGTCATAACAGCAGTCGTCTTCACAAGTAGCAAGAGTCATTGGATAATTATGCATGTTGCTTGCTTGCTTCCGCCAAGTGACCCAACCTCCCGCGAATCGAAAGTGTTTGGGTCTCATCGATCTTACACTAAAAGTTTGGAAGAGATGCGTGTGATTGCCCAACACTAATGTCGTCGATCTCGTTGGGCGAAGGAGGTCTCACTTACCACACGACGCTCGGTAGCTTGAGTGCCACGCCCGTACAATGCGAAGGACACGGGAAGAGACCTGTGAGTGTATAGGAGAAGCTTTTATCAGCGAAGGATCCGGGAACAGCCTGAACAGGAAACCCATACTGACTCCTAATATGGTCCCATCAGTTCAAAGCTTGTCTGAATTATCTGTATACGTGACCTCGTACTGAGACTTCAGTCTGAACATATTGAAGTATCATTAGGATGAGTGGACGTTGGTCGCACTTCATGTGATTAGCATGCTACAATCTTAGGTAGCATGGATGACAACCCGTCACAATCATTGAAAATCTCTATAATAAGTAAAACATTCGTATTGTATGATTTTCTTCTCCAGGGGCCCCTGAGTTCGACGATTGATACAGCCTTGGTTCAGGGCGGACTCATTCCAATCACCACGTGCACATTGTAAGTAAACCAACAATGATACTGCTGCAGGTCAGTTTCGGCAGCTCTACGGGCACCGGCAATATCTGCCTTTGCTTCGATCCATTTGCGATGCCCAGAGTCAAATGCCGCGATAAGCGTGTTCTGAACACCTTCCAGAACAGCAAAATTGAGGTCCTCTCGTGCCTCTGGCTCCAAGAGTGGATGGATATGCTCCTGGCAGGTTACGAGCCCGCTCCTTTGGAAGATCTTCATCAACTCCGCTATCCTATCACCAATAGACAAAGCTTAGACCGACGAACGGACTTCTCCAACAAGGTTTCGAAAAAACTGACTCACTTCGGTTTTTTTCCGCAATCAATGGCGGTCTTTCTGAATAGATCAAGATACAATCTGGCATTTTTTGACCTATGTTCGTGGCTAGAGGGTTCGTGGACGGTAGCCTCATGCCCTGCACAATCTTCCCATTGAAGCCAACCCCCTGGGCCTTCAAAAGCGGATAAAGTCAATAGATACATATCGAGTAAGCGTCAATGTGTATCAAAACTTACGTAGTAAGGTCATGAGATTCTGAACACCCATCGCCCAATGGTCAGAGGACAGAGCCACTATCATGAGTCGCACGTGAACAACATCATAGTGTCCCAGAAACTGCTCGGGGAAAGGTTGCAACATGTCTTGTTCGAACAGAGTGACATTCGGGGGTAAAATCTGTCTATCTGGAAACATCGCAGCGGAAATATCGAATCCGTGGGGCTGACAAGAGCTTGGCACCTCTCTCGAGAGATCCCTGAGCCAGATTCTACTTGCAACATTAGAACAGTCTGACATCTGGCCATTGATGATCTCGAATCTAAGTCAATATTAAAATGGAGTTTTTGACACTGACGCAGTTCCAGTACCAATATCTGCAATGCACGCGTGATCATGGACGGTGATGGCCGGATGTAAGAGATATTTGATGTTCGCCTGCCAAGCACCATATAGTCTATCTAGGCTGCGGGCAATTTCGTCAGCTGAGGCGACTTCAGACTAGAACAGACACAGACAAAGAGATGATACCGCTGAGCCTCAGTGTCAGTTCTGGTAAGGAGGTAGGTATGCGGTGCGTGGTCAAATTCGGACATGACTATTGACCAAGTCGGGGGATCTCCCAGGTTGATAGTTGCGAGTGTCAGGGTCGACTCTGTCTTGAAGATTCCAGAAAGACGGGGATCTACTTGGAATGATTTGAATCAATGCGGAAATGGTGTATTCCCGAGGGGTTTTACAGCACACCTGATGTCATGTCTCTGGTCAAGGGAATCGCAGATAAAAATATTTCCAGGCCACCGTAAAGATCAAGTTGCTGCTAGCAGGTGATCAGCTGTCACAATACTTGATTCAAGTGTTTGTCCAAATACCTTCATTTACTTTTTCTTTCTTTTTGGATGTTTCGAACCACTGGTTGATGATGGCACGTTCGCAGATGATGAGAGCCCTCATCTGATTGAGTAGTTGCGGGTGGCCAACCTTGCTTCATGCAAATAGGGCATAATGGTACGTAAGTTAGTACCCAAGGTGTAGCCTGAGAGGTCAGAACTTGAACCTTATTTTTCCAATCGAAGATATGTTGTCAGCCAGATTTCTTGATTCGCAGAAACCGGAAGTCCCAGATGATGCACAAGAATGCAGATGATCCTGTTTTGTCAACCTCTTGTTTGGCATACATTTTCGCAATACACTGAACTTGGGGAACAGCACTTTTGATAATCTTTTCATCAATAGCGTGGCTCGTGCCCACAGTGTACATATCTGGATCGGACTTGAACTGCGAACAAGATTGAGGAGCCTTCGAAGAAGGAGTCTTATGGACATACCTACATTTGCCTGCTCAAAGAACTGGAATGAGGTCGGCTCTTTGATTGGTTTGCGCGTTGATATTATTTGCGCCAAGTGATCACGTACATTCGATAGATAGGGTCATATGGGCTACATGCCGGACAGGGCCCTTAGTCAGCCTCTGCCGTCATGCTGCATGATGGCCATGAGATGGATTCACTCATTCTTGAGGCGGTTGCGCTGTGCTGAGGGAATGGTCGCCAGTCTAATCATTAGGTCATCAATTTAGGTCAAAAGCGAAGAACGAGCAGGCCCGCGCCGAAGACAGCGGGAAGATAAGGCGCGAACTACTGGCTCTTACTAGGAACAAACGATATTTGGTGCTGCTTTGCAACCGGCCGGTTAGAAAAAACGACTGATTCAAAATAAGAACAATGGCCGGGAAGCAGGATTTCTATCTGGTATGTTTAGAGCAACACCTTTGGTTGGCTACGAGATGGATGAATAGTTAAGTCTTTCCAGGACTTACTACCAGCCACCGGGTCATGCTCAATGCTCACAATTTAATTTGGTACAACTCACCCTCACAGAAATATGACATCTCTGATTTGAGATTGAACCGAGTCCTTACTTCTTCGGCCTCCAATCTTCCTCGATGCTGGATAGGCATGCTTCCGGTCGCATTCCAGTCCCGGATGTCTTATCCTACGTCTCATGTCTCGAGACGAAGTTATATGCACGGGGAAGGAAAACAAAGCCGCTTTTGATATAGATTGCTCGATTAATTTTACAGATAAATCCAGCTATAGCAATATGGAAAAAGCTAAACCCTTCTCATTCCAGATCAACATGCGCGTGCAAGAACAGTGTGCAAGAGTGGTGGGTTATTCCTCGATCCCGAATTCTTTTGCCGCTCTTGGCTACACGTTCTAGAGGCAAATTAACACCGACAACCGACAACCGACAACCGACAACAGCACGGCTGAACTCCTGCATGAATGACAAATGCTCTAGTGAAGGTGCCTAACACGCATGGGGAAATAACTTCCGCAGGCAGTTGCAAATTGAAACCATGTCATCCGCAAACTCGGAATCGACTCTGCTGCACTACCATCATAGTCCAAGCCACAGATCGGATGATGTTATCTCGAAAGATGAATTAATGTTGAGATAGCTTGGTGGTCAGGCGTGTCACCAGCGTGGTGCGCGCCCACGCACACCACCTTCGTAGCTTAGATAGGCACCTCTCACCAGATGCAATCTCACCATTCCTTTCTCCCCTCTTTTGGGTCTGCTACGTTTTCCCAGTAGCCTCTAACAATTAACTTAACTACTATCAAGATCCGTGGAGAAAGTACAGGGGTCAGAGCACATTTTCAAAAAGCCAATCTTGGTTGATGTGCAGTTGTGCACATGTGCGAGAAGCCATATAAGACCCGTATCTAACCATATCCGTTCCTCTGCAGTACCTGCCCCAGGTAGGTAGGTAACGTGGGGAATTGATAGGCAACCGAAGAGTGAGTTAATCTAGTATTGTGATTTGAACAAGAAATATAGATGGTCTTTTTATACGATCGAGGGAAAAATCGGTGTCGCACAGATTACCCATCAGTATCTACAGGCGACTCTTTCGCTGGTAACGAGTACTCTGACGCTGGCCGCCTGAACCGCCTATTCAGAACTCTTCAATATCATTCGAGTTCTTTCCAGTCACTTTTTCTTGCCGCAGCTTCGGCCATAAGGAGTAACTTGCTGCGCCGTCATGAATTTGAAATTGTTTTCAAGTTGCATAAGCGTAATCCAGGGTGTACCTACGACGCAAGGTCTGAATTTTTGGATTTAAGAACACCTTAGCCATACGGGGGCTTAATATGCTACCGAATTTCGCGTATGGATCATGCTGGAAATTTTGAAGTTGGGCATGGGATTCCACACGAGAACCTTCCAAGTTGGAATCAGCTTCGAGGTAGAAAAATGTTTTTCTGACATGATAGGTACCTAGAGCATTGGGAGGGACTGTAACCTCTCGGGGCAACATAAAACCAAGACCATACCTTTCCAAGTGCTCCAATTTTCTTCATGGATTCTTGAAAAACAGAAACACCTCGCACGATCTAGCCATTGTTAAGGTCCCACGAATGAAGATGGCCCTTGAAATTCCAGACTACCTACAACGCCGTGTGGATGACATACTTGAGAAGCATTTCATTATTCTTTCTGTGCTTTTCACGATCCTTCTCGCTTTCTTCTTGAAATATGTCCATGGAGTGATCAAAGCATTGCAATCACCTCTATCTCGGATACCCGGACCTTGGTATGGGCCTTTTACGACTTTGCATCTCCAGTATGCCTTTGCAAGAGGATCCATCTGGGAGAAGGTTGAGCGGTGCCACAAGCGATATGGATCTATCTTTCGTCTAGGTCCACGTCAGATTTGGGTATCGGATAAGGACGCCGTAAAGACAGTTTTGATGACATTAGACCTTCCAAAGGTGACGATGTACGCCGAGATCTCGAGAGATAGTAACCAGCCTGGCTTGTTTGGAGAAATTTATGTTGTCCCCTCTGTTCAAACCGTGTGAGAAACCTTCGAATGCTTACAGCCTTTGTTTGCGTCATAGCCGACCTGACCCTCATAAGCGTCTGAAGAAGTTCCTGTCACCCGCATTCACTATATCATATATCGACAACCTCGAGTTCCTATTCTCGGCATGCATCAAGGATCTGATTCAAAACTACTCTATCAAGCTGTCGGCTCCTCGGATTGGCAGAGTTGAAGGACCCGTAGTGACAGACTTGATGGAGGATTTCCACAATCTTGCTCTTGACCTGTGAGTTGACAGCCAGAAGGATTTGTTGACCAAGCACGCCTTACATTTTCTGGTTGTCTATAGCATGGGTGAATGCTCCTTCGGCAAAGGATTTGGCCAGACGAATCCGAACAAGATATTAGAGCTTGACGTCGATGAAAAAATTTGGCGAAGTATTCCAACGGCAATTTTCAACGGCATGTCGCGAAGATATCAGGTAATGCACCTATTGCGCTGTCGGGGTACTCCCAAGCTAACGTCTAGTCAAAATGCAGCTCGTTTACATCAAATGATTTTTGAGAAGTCTAGGCATAAGACTGGAGTTTGATTGGCCCAGAGAGATGATCGCCGTAAGTGTTGATTTGGTAGCTCACAGGAGATAATTGCTAATACTCGCGTAAAGGCGATCGCAGCCGTTACAGCCAGCAGATCCAACAGCAATGAGGGTGCCCGTCCTGATCTTCTTCAGCATCTGATTGATGAAGGCCTCAGTCCCCATAAAGGAACAAAAATGGAGACGAAAGAAGTCATCGATCAGATGGCCGAAATCCTTCTCGCTGGATCCGAGACAACATCCGGGACAATTGCTTGCTTTTATATGGAGATCTTAAAAAATCCCGATGTGAAGTCCAAGCTGATCAGCAGTCTACCTGTCTTAACCCCAAACGATCCGATAATAACCAGCAAGACGGTCAGGACAGAGCAAAAGTACGAGTATCTCGAAGCATGTATAAAGGAAGTTCTTCGACTGCACCCAATTGCATCGGAAATGGGCCGACGTACTGAAGATCTTCCCATCAATCTAATGGGATACGATCCCCCACCTCACACGGTGGTTTCGGTCTCTTACAGAGATCTGCATCGTAATTCCAAACACTGGCCAGAGCCACTTCGATTTTGGCCAGAGAGATGGCTCCAACATCGCCCCAAAGATGTTCCACCGCCTGAGTATGGCTTTTCTTTTGTGATCTGAATCTCCGCCCACAACAAGCCGGTCACTAACATTTTACATCAATTGATAGCTTGCAAGCGTACTACCCGTTCTCGGCCGGAAAGCACTCTTGCATCGGCAAAAAGTGAGTGACTCTTTCCCAACTTATTGTCATCTGCCGAGAAACAGATTATGACTGATCTGCTGGTCTCTACTTGTTTGACAACGTGTAGCTTTGCCCTCGCGGAAATAAGAATGGTCACCGCAAACATATTCTCCCGCTTCGACTTGGATAAAGTGGAAAGACAGCAGGTTGATTACAGGCAGTATATTACGATGCAGTTCTCCGATGGATCTTACAAGGCTTACCTTAGGCCGAGACAGGAGAACTTTTTTAAAGAATCGGTCAGCAAGTGAACCAGCTGGCCGGATCTGGATCCAGCTTAATGCAGCCTTTAGCTTCTGCCCCAAACCTAAGCGGTTTCAGGGCGTTGTGGTTGATGGTTATCGAGCCAGCAGTCATATTACTGATAGTCTTAAGTATTTTCCCTTTCCCGTTCACGAATTATCTCTTTACTTCCCGCAAATTATCATCCATGGACTTTCCTGTTTTTGCACCTCTGCGTGATGAGGCCTACCTAGTAAACTCAAACAACAATCTTGCGGCGCGTACTCCCAGTCTGCTGTCACCGCAAATCTCGGAGCAGTCTGTCCGGGAAAAATATTCGTCCCTAGAAGTAAATCGTGTTCTGTACCTTGACCATGCCTTTCCCAATTCCGAGCCTCTCAAACTCGTGTCCTTGATCGTGTTTCTTGGACTTATCGGTCGTCCGGTGATGAGACGACCCGACTGAATCCGAGACACAGGCAAGAGAATGCGGGATAGACGGAACTTTGATTTCGCAATTGTGAGCCTCACTTCTGGATATACCTAGGGTGCTGGCGCTACTGGTCGAGCACATGAGGATGGACCGAGAACCAGCCTGCTTCATTAATGGAATGAGGATTTCTCTGGTGGCGTCTCAGACGTTGCCAAAAGCTATCTTGGGCTCCTTCATTTTGATGATTTTAGTGAGCGATAAAGCTTCCATTACTGTGCAGATGCACACCCAACGTAAGCGCCGTGTTCTCGAAATGAAAGGACTGTTAGCATCGGTTAGTGCTCGTGTTCTTCTCGCGGCGCTTTTGTTGCTGGGACTGTCCGGATAAAGACCGGATAAGGACCTGTAACTCATGTTGACACATCGAGTGAACCACTTGGTCATGAACTTGAAGTCCTCTCGCATGTGTTTGCTAAGAAGATCACCATCCATGGCTTTATCTCTGTTCCGAAGGAACGCCCTCTTGGGGAGGGACAGTCAATATTGTCCAAGGCAGCCGATACTCTTCTCTGTTCACAGTTAAGCTACCACACAGCTTGTGATGACGAACTGCGCTGACCATCTTAATCCTTGGTCAGTCACCCAGGTGCTTGGAGGACGTTGATATCACAAATGATCAAGAGTTGGAACATCGTCAATGTGTTGGGACTAACATGGTCATATTATTGATTATACCGGGCCCGAGAGCCAACTTGCCACTTCGAGTCAAGCTACCACCAACCATCACGAGGATGATGAGGTTTGGACTCAAGCGGCTGGAACAAGGTGGTGCTGTTCTCTTGGGTATGGACCGTCGAAGAGGCTATATTCGGTGTCCAAGCAGCAAGGCCCAATGGAGAAATCCACATTGCCTTTCAAGGCGTATAAATACCTTATCCCCCACTTGAACGAGGAGCTCGGTCATCTGCTTGATTGGTCGTGCGATGCTTGCAGGCGCCTTTAGGTTACTGAAGATTGTAGATTCATCCTTGACGGAGATAAGAATCGCGGCGCGCCCGCCTCAGGAATCATACAGAAAACTATATCGTCCTGATGTGACATCTGCAAGTCCTCAGCAAAGTTAACAGTAGGCGCCATACAAGATGACTGGGTAGGAGACTGTTGTCATGATCTGAATCAGTTGGAGAAGTGAGCGATGGGCCAGGGCGAGAAGAGGTTTTCAATCAGGGAATTGTACTCACGAAGTTTCCTTGATATCCCATATTCAACAACCTTGTGTCCATCTCCTTATGTATATACTCTCCGCCCTCTACCTATACACCACCACACGTCCATAGATGATAGCGGTACCTAGTTCGAAGGAATACAGGCGATGTATTGGCCATCGGTGGTTGTGTGATCATCGGAAAATTTTGATACTACCGCCCGTGGCACAAAATAGCCATTGCTGTCTTCCGTGGGCTGTACTATTATACTTCACGCGATGTCAAGTGATATGATGATTGATCCTACCTCGGAGATCGGACTTTTTTCCATGCTCACCTCGTGGCAAGGTCCATCTCGCGAGTAGCCCCTTTCTGACAAACTGAGGTTCCGACATGGCTGGGAACTAAGCGCTCGGTGAAAGACTCGACCGAGACCTTTCAGCTGCATATGACGACTTCTGCCTGGATTCATTAGCAGCTTCGCTTAGCAAGGCTGCTCCACCTTAATGGTAGATTCAAGATCCTCTCATCTGCGAACCGAGCAAACAATGGAACCTCGCTTCGAAAGAGTGGGCCTTCCATCGGCGCTTTGACCTCGACTACTCCGCCCCTAACTATTCAACGAGCTAGCGTCGGCAAGCGCGGTTTCACCCAGCATTAATTGATCAATAGTAATGCGACGCTGTAATTTCCCAGCTGTACTCTAGGAATAGGTTGAGCGGGCGCACCATAATTGACGATTTTCTAATCGCGTGCCAGGTCAGCGCGGCTCATGTGTTTCTATGGAAGACTCCTCTTCATTGATGGCATGTAGAAACGCCGGGCGGCCGCACCATGATTGCGCGGGGCTAGCATCACGTTCGTCAAGACGCAGCGCGAGCAGGCGCATGGGTTTGGCATTGATCACTTTCCATGGGCAAGATCTACTCTGAGGCGCATGGATAGTGAATGAATCATAAAAACCTCGGCTCCTGGCGAATCTCATGGATACTCCGAAGCGAGATACTCTCCGCGTTGCCTAGCGCTGGCTCGTGGGTAGAAATGCTCTGGTTCTCGAGCGAAGGATTCGCCTCGAGGGGCCATTTATCCGTCTCCCCAGCCCCGTGCGCGCCGAGGCGGGCGAACCCGTCCGCGCCCTTGGGCTTGGCATGGCTGGTCGTGTACCGGTGGCCGCGATCCTGCGAGGCCGCTTTGCTCATCAGGCCGCGGGGAAGGACCCTCCCGATTAGCGGCCAGATCGACGGGAGACAGGCGGCGATAATGATGATGCCGCCTTCTAGTACTGTCCAGATTCCTAGGTTGACCGAGGCCCCTGGGACGGTTAGCAGTGAAACGGTACGTGGTGCGCAATGTATATATGCCGACTGGGTACCTAGTACCAATACCTACAGGTTGGGTCCGTCAAGGCGTTCTCCTGGAAAAATATGCTCATGCGTAAGATGCTGGCAACCGTGCCCCTACTGCATATCAGTCTTGTTGATCCGTGTGCAGATGCGGGATGCCACTCACAGGCCCCCCAGAATGAAGACGCCCGTCAAGGCGAGCTTTTGTGTCAGGCGGGTGTGCAGCCGCCAGACGAACGGCAGCGGCATGACGAGGATGAGCACGTCAGTCAGGATGTTCGGCGGCGACACGTAGCGATAAAAGGCCTGCTGGTCAAAACATGATCCGCCCGGGATCTCTTTGTCCCAGGCAAATTGGACGGGCGAGCATTGGAAGATCGCGGCGAATAACACGCCGATGCCATGACACAGGACAATCGCCCCCACAATGCCGGCGAGAACGCGAAACTTTTTAGTGCTGAAGATGCGCACATAGAACAGTAAAATGGAGATCTTAGCGGGCGTGACCGAGAAAGGGAAATCGAGGATCTGATTCGCAACGAGGCCTTTCTGTAGAGCGACGAGTTTCTCGGGAGTCTGCAAAACATATGGAAGGTGGTATCCCATCCCCGCGACCCTCAGCACTGTACAAGGATTAGTGAGAGCTTGCCGAGTCCTTGAGTTATTGCACGTACAGACTATGTATAGCGCGGATTGTCCTAGACTGGCAAGCTGGAGGACGATCAGCAACTTGAATCGAAAAAGACTTGGAAAATGGACAAAAAGGACCAACCAGTGCAAGAAGAATCAGATAATCGTCTAATGCAAGTGCGACTCGTTGTAGGAAGCGGGCATAGAACCTCAGGGCAACAATCAGCACCTGGAACACTGCAATGGCGATCGACACACCCATCAGCGAGTCGCCACTGTATGAGGTGTCCACAGGTCCCGAACGGTCGGCCATCATCATGAAGACAAATCCTGTGTTACTACTGCATAATTGATAATGATGGTAACGCACAGAAAACGATGACGCGAGGAGCATGGTCCTCATCTTAAAAAGCCCACGAGATTCCTGCTATTAGCGCTTGTTACACCCCTGCACGAAGCTGATGAGCTCACACCTCATTAAAAGCAGAGCCTAATGTCAGGTCAGCAGCGTGGTCATAGGCCATGACTCAATTCATGCATGAACTCAAGCGATAATGAATCCGCTTCGGCCCCCAATCGAAGGGCCTGAGTGGATGTTGAGATCACAGACAAACGCTATTGTGGTAATGCAGGTGCGGTAGATTGCAGTGGCTTGCTTGTCGACGACTGCGCCCGTGCGACTACACGAGGGTCTCCACCTTGGCTTTTGCCCTTCGGCTGCGGGTATGGCCCCCCCTCAATGGGTCCGGGCCCTACCCCGTTCCTGACGGCCGGCGGACCGGCGGACCGTTTAAGTTTCCATGGATTCGTTTCATTCTGGCTAATTGCCCAGGAATACCCCCTGCGCTGTAGTGGCTGCGCTTCTTCTCCTGCATCTTTTGCAACTCCCCCCTGCCAGTGCTGCTGAGGTATTCCTTGCTTTTCTTTCTGCACCATGACCTTCCCCCAAGACGAAACACTGGAAGCCCAGATCGCTGCGCTCACACAGTCCGTTCGCGCAAACAGAGACTCGCTCGACGATGCGACCCGATATAGCGCACTGAAGGCTGCGCGAAGCCTGGTGGAGGCTCTCGGATCGCCACCGGAAACTGTTATTCATGATGTGGTCATGGTATGTGTTAATCGTCATCTCACCGGGAAATGGGCAGTCCCCCGGGGAAGATCCCAATGCAGAGCAGCATCGTTCAAAGCTGACCACGTTTGCAACAGCAACCCGCTCTGCTGATGTCTCTTCGCATGGGAGTTCAGCTTGAAGCCTTCCGGGCTATTCGTGACGGTCTAGACAGAGGAATTACTACGGCACAGATTGCGAAAAGATCCGGAGCAAGTGTATTTGTTGTCGGTAGGTACAGTTAATGTACTCCTGGTGCGGTCACGTGTGTGCTGGGATAATATTTGCGGTGGTCGACAAACCTTGGCGCATCAAGACTGTCGAGGGCAATTGCAGCTCGTTCTGAGATCACTGATGATAGACACCGATTCACTTTCCTGAACCATGGAGTCAATTATTTTCGTGGCACTGATCAAATGTTCTCGTTTAGACCAAATCTTGAGACTGCTCTCTGCCTCTGGATACGTGCTGGAGACTGATGTCCAGACATACAAGCCATCTTCCCTTACCATGTTAATGGCAGACCCGACATTTGAGGCAACCACCAGAGCATGGTGAGTGTACCGCTTTCCCCATGTGAATGCCAATATTCCCCCCTTCGCTTCGTCTGACACTGTTCAGCTTCGACATTGGCAACTTTTCTACGACATATGCTCCGGAATACTTCCAGAAGAACAATAATCAATTTCCAGCGTCGGCGGCAGATACACCTTTTCAATTAGCCAAAGATACAAGTCTCGACTACTTCCAATGGCTGGGCCAGCACCCTTCCCTGGCAAAGGATTTTCAGCAATGGATGACGCTTAAGCAACGCTCAACCCCGAACTGGGTGGACTGGTTCGATGTGCAAGCCACCATCCTTGATGGACTACGAACTCGGCCCGACGAGGTCTTGCTTGTCGACGTGGGCGCTGGTGAAGGCCACTATATCCATGCATTCAATGAGAAGTTTCCGGCCGCTCCAGGCCGTCGTGTCTTGCAGGACTTGCCCCAGGTGGTCTCCGATCTGAAGGATGCTCCGAAGCACACAGAGCTAATGGCTCACAATTTCTTCACTCCTCAGCCAGTCAAAGGTACTGTATAGTACGTCTGCTTTCTTTAACTTTCGGTACTGGAATGATGAGAAACTGATAAGCGGCACAGGAGCTCGCGCTTATTATATGCACTGGATCCTTCACGACTGGCGCGACGAGCAAGCTAGCGACATCCTCCGCAACATCGTGGCCGCGATGGAGCCAGGCTACTCTCGTCTAATCATCAATGACCAGATTATTCCCGACCGGAACTGTGATTATGCTACCGCTTGCATCAGCATCATGATGATGGTTCAAGTCGGCGCCTTCGAGCGAACGGAGAAGCAGTGGCGTGCCCTACTGACCTCCGTCGGTTTGAAGGATCTTTCATTCCACCAGCCTCCAGGCGGTGGAGAGGGGATCATCGTCGCTACGAAAGAATAAGCTACGACGAAATTAGTCTTCAAAGAGGGGTGTACATGTCTCAATTCAACTCGGTTCGATGTACCATGCGCCTACGGCTGGACATGAACCAGATTGCTAAAGCACTGCTATGGGAGCTAATGGTCATAGTTCAACAAGATCTTCACCCTCATGAGCATTGACGGTACAATCGTGGAAGCGCACACTGTTAGAAGGGTCGCCCGGATTGTTTGTCATGCAAAATGATGCCAACGTGCACACATCAGGGACAAAATTCATAGACTAAGGGGGCTCCTGGCTATATGCACACTCTAGTGCTACTGTCACTTTGTTTTATTTTGTGCGATTAACTGTAGATAACTTCGGATGAGAAGCCCTGATCTCTTGCATGGTAAGTTGGCGTCGGTAAAGACCTCGTGCAGGTGGGTGTCTCTAGAGATTCGCTATTTATGGTCCATCGTCCGCCATTGTTTCCTACGAATGTATCGAATGCGTTCCATATGGTTTGAATGGATCAGAAAACATCAGATGTTAGCGGATTTTCTTTCCAAAAAAATTCTTCCTCCATCTTGCCCTCTGCTTCGCGCCCACTGAATTCGGTACATATATGGCTGTAGGATCCTACGAAGGAAAGACCTAATAGGTGAAAACACACGACGTTGACTAGAAGAAGAGGAGAGGAAGAAGAAGGAAGCTAAGCTAGACTACTGAGGTTGGTGGTCCCAGGTGGCGAGGGCGTAGCCTAGGCAGTATAGCAGGCCTCACTATTAAATACCCCCCTAGACCGCTAAACTCCCAAAAATCGCCAAAATCCATGCTGTTATGCCTTGTATACGTTCCTCTAAAGAAGTTAAAAATGTTGTACGCCAGTTAGGAAAGTTTTAGAAGGACTCATAAACTCTTATTTAACTGTCTGCGTGGTAATCGAGGATCTCAAGA
>WIWV01000197.1:0-31626 GCA_014839625.1 Penicillium ucsense
CTTCTTCTTCTTCTTCTTCTTCTTCTTCTTCTTCTTCTTCTTCTTCTTCTTCTTCTTCTTCTTCTTCTTCTTCTTCTTCTTCTCCTCCTTGATTTTTCCAATTTTCGAAAAATAGCCGAATAGCAATGATGATGGCCAAGTCATAACTGAATAGCGATCTCATCACACAACACATAAACATGTGCGATCAATTGCCTCGACAATTTGGTTGTTACATTCTTCAGCCGAACGGATCGGATCCATCACGACGGCTGGTTCCGCTCTTCCACTACGAAGCTCCAGCGCGGGTAAAAAGAAAAAGCTAATCAAGTCATTAGCGGCCATCGGCATGATCCGCCGCGAGTCAACACAACTTTATTGACATCTCCGCTCGGCACAGCAAAGGTCGCCGTGCTGCACAACGTCCAAGATGCGCGCAGTCACTCGGCTACGGTCACAGCCACGACTGCTCTCAAGACTCGCCTTTCGTCGAGTCGCGCCTGGATCTGCGCCCCGGTCACAATGGCTGTCCAGCAGCGCGTCTCGTCCTTGTTCATGCGCGGATGCAGCCAACGGCCGACCGACCAAGGAAACCCCCGCTCATCCTCCTAACGACCATCGAGCGCTCGGAACTAGTCTCGACCTCTTCTTTCCTTCCACATATAGTCCAGGCTCGCCGCTGTTCCTCCCCCACGGCACGCACGTCATCAACAAACTTATCTCCTTCCTCCGAACGCAATATCTGCAGTACGGCTTCCGCGAAGTTTTGACCCCAACTATCTACAAACGATCTCTGTGGGAGATTTCGGGCCATTGGCAGAACTACAAAGATGATATGTACGAGGTCACCGGCCGCGGCGCGACCGGCGACACAGAGGGCGAGATTGGAGAAGATGAGTCGTACGGGCTGAAACCGATGAATTGCCCGGGCCACTGCCTGCTCTTCAAGTCACAAAATCACTCCTATCGCGAACTCCCAGTCCGCTATGCGGATTTCAGCCCCCTCCACCGAAATGAAATTTCCGGCGCATTAACGGGGTTGACACGGGTGCGTCGCTTTCATCAGGATGATGGACACATTTTCTGTCGTCCGTCGCAGATCAAATCAGAGATCGCGTCCGCACTGGGCTTTGTGGACATGGTGATGACTACCTTTGGGCTGGGGCCATATCGGTTAGTTCTCTCCACAAGGCCGGAGACGGACTACATTGGCACATTGGAGCAATGGGAGAATGCAGAACACCAGTTACGGGAAGCCCTCGACAGCACGGGACGCGAATGGGCTTTGAATGAAGGGGATGGCGCATTCTACGGGCCCAAAATTGACATTCAGCTTCAAGATCATGCAGGCAAGTTCCATCAGTTGTCAACTATTCAACTGGACATGAATCTGCCCGAACGATTCGAGTTGGAATATCAAGTGGCCGAGGGAGAAGAGGACTATAATCCAGCCACGCCCGGCCTCGCGAGACCGGTTCTCGTGCATCGTGCGATTTTCGGCTCCCTCGAAAGATTCCTTGCCCTGCTGATTGAGCAACATGGCGGCCACTGGCCCTTCTGGCTGTCTCCCCGCCAGGGTATCATCCTGACCGTGAATCAGGATGAGGCCGTCGTACGACAGGCCGAGCAGGCTGTCTCACGGTTCTCCGGATTTACTGTTCTTCGGCAGAACGGCGACAATGCCGTGCCTCCGCGCCCGCTGTCCTCAGTGGACTCTACCTTCTTGATCGACGTAGACACCAGTGCACAGACACTGAGCAAGAAGATTCAGCGGGCCAAGCAGATGAAATACAACTTCATCTTCATTATAGGCTCACGCGATGTGGCCGAAGGCGGCGTTACTCTGGATGTCACTGGACAAATGCAAAGCAAAACCGATCCCAACGCAAAGGAGTTCCAGTCTCTTGTCAAATCACATCTCGGAGCGGAAGCACTCAAAAACCCACGTGCGGTTAAGCTTAAGATGGATCAGGTGCATCCATTGCTTGTGCAATTTGAGCGAAGGTTCCTCTGAGCGAGAATCATTCCTCGCTTAACCCAATCCTGTATCATATCAAGCGTTCATTTTCCTCACGAAATACTTAAAGCTCTGTGGTGAGATTTAAGCCTTTCAAACGAAAGTCGTAGTTCTTCCTTTGGAATAGAGAGTCTCGACCAAACTATTGAAACTACAGCATGTGACTAGCAGACTATCATGTAATATGTATAGTATGGCACTGGCTATGTTCAATGTTGTAGGATTCTTAGTCCATTTCCAAAGATCCACAGCGTTCTCCATCCTTGTCGGTTACCTTCGGTCAACGGAACTCCCCGTGTGGCCCCATGCTCCGAGCTCGGCATCCCGACAACCAAACTTTAGTGACTCAAATGACTACAAGACGAAAGGGTGGGATCATGTCTGCACAATTGCTGGGTATACGCGATAATAAATGTGAATTAGGCAGGCTTCGTTGAGATCGTCCTTGGCATGATGAGAAGCTATTCGACCTCAATCCTCAATCCAGCGGCTCGAATCATCTTCACCTGTCGTCATACTACTCTACTTCACTCCTTTCGATGTTTCTTGCGCACGGCCTCGATTTCCCCAGAGTGACCAGATCACGTGACTCCGTTGTCGGCGCCGACAGCGACTCGGCGTCATTGGTGTGGGCAGAATGACGGGAGGATTGGCGGCCCTGGCGATGGTTGACTCACAAAACTTCTCTTACTCTTAATTGGCGTCGTCGCTGCATGAAGTGACGAATTTTCTTTCTCTCTTTCGCAACACAAAAGATCCTCATCTTTTCTGACTGGAGAGTCTATACTACCTCAGCCTGATTTGCATTCTTCAGGCGTTCTCCTTGTCTGCTTCGATCACTTCTGATCATCCTATTCGTCCTCTCCACTCTACACCCCTCCCCCGCCATCCATCAAAATGCCGATGTATGTACCTAAAATTACTGGAGGATCACATCGGAGCTGGCCATGTCAACGCACAATTGACAAGCTTTCTAAGCTCCAAAGCTGGCACAATGCTGATGTTTGACTCTCTGCTCCCAGGCTCAAGGATCCGTCAAAAAAGTACAAGCCTTACAAGCCTCTGAATCTCCCCAACCGAACATGGCCCGACAAGCAGATCACCTCTGCGCCTCGCTGGCTGGCGACAGATCTGCGTGACGGCAACCAATCTCTGCCAGATCCTATGGACGGATCTCAAAAGTATCGTTTCTTCAAGAAACTGGTGGAACTCGGCTACAAGGAGATCGAGGTTTCATTCCCTTCCGCGTCTCAAATTGATTTCGACTTCACCCGCCGCCTCGTAGAAGAGCCTGGTCTCACGCCCGACGATGTTTGGCTGCAGGTACTTGCGCCTTGCCGTGAGGATCTCATTCGTCGCACTGTTGACTCTCTGAGGGGAGCCAAGAAGGCAATTCTGCACATCTATCTCGCCACCAGCCCTTGTTTCCGTCAGATCGTCTTCAACATGGACAAGAAACAAAGTCTGGCCAAGGCCGTCGCGTGTACCAAGTATGCTCGTTCGATCACCAAGGACGATCCCTCCATGGCGGGCACGGAATGGCAATTCGAGTTTTCCCCGGAGACGTTCTCAGATACCGAGCCTGAGTTTGCGGTCGAGGTCTGCGAGGCTGTCAAGGCTGCATGGGAGCCGACGGTTGAGAACCCCATCATCTTCAATCTCCCCGCCACGGTAGAGATGTCCACACCCAATGTTTATGCCGACCAGATCGAGTACTTCTGCACCTCCATGACAGAGCGCGAGAAATTCGTCGTCTCCCTGCATCCTCACAACGACCGTGGCTGTGCCGTTGCGGCTGCTGAGCTGGCGCAGATGGCGGGCGCCCAACGTGTTGAGGGTACTCTTTTCGGAAATGGTGAGCGGACTGGTAATGTTGACCTGGTCACTCTCGCTCTCAATCTGTATACACAGGGTGTCTCTCCCAATGTCGACTTTTCCGATATTCCCTCGGTCATCAAGCTCGTGGAAGAATGCAACAAGATTCCGGTCAATGAGCGTTGGCCTTATGGCGGTGCTTTGGTCACAAGGTCAGTAGGAAATCTCCTTACCAGCTCTATGCTCATTCACATCATCTCTTTGCTGACACAGTCTTCTTTCGCTTCAACAGTGCCTTCAGTGGAAGTCATCAAGACGCTGTCAAGAAGGGTTTCGCTGTTCGCGAAAAGGCAGGTGCTACCGACGAGGACGAATGGGTCATGCCGTACCTTCCCCTGGACCCCAAGGATATCGGCCGCAATTACGAGGCTGTCATCCGTGTCAACTCACAGAGCGGCAAGGGCGGAGCTGCATGGATCATCCTCCGTACCCTGGAACTCGATCTCCCCCGCGGTCTGCAGGTCGAGTTCAGCAAGGTTGTGCAAAAGGAAACCGAGCGTGTCAACCGCGAACTTCGTCCTTCCGAGCTCGTTTCCCTCTTCGAAGAGGCGTATCACCTCAAGTCCAATCCTCGCTTCACCCTCGTCGACTACAACATCACCACCGACCGCTCCCAGTCTCCTGCACCTCCTGAGCCCGGCAAGGCTCTCAACACACAAAACCTCAAGCGTCGCTTCACCGGTATCATTGAGATTGACGGTGAGCAGCACGCAATCACTGGTGTCGGTAACGGTGCCATCTCTGCTCTTGCTGCTGCCCTTTCAACTCTCAGCATTGATCTCGACGTTGTCGATTACAAGGAGCACTCGATCAGCCAGAGCAACTCTGGTGGTCTGGGTCGTGAAGTGAAGGCCGCTACATACATTCAATGTACCGCTGCCGGTAGCAAGGATCAAGTCTGGGGTGTCGGTATCCACGCCGATGTGGTACAAGCTTCCCTGATTGCTTTGCTCAGCGCAGCTAGCTCCGTAAGTCTACTTTACCTTTTTTTTCCAGTCCAGTAAGAGTGTCCTGTCCTCGATCCAAGCTAATCTAATCACTTCTGTGTCAATAGTTCCTCGCCTCTCACGCTGGATCACCAGCTCCCTTCCGTCCTATCCGCTCCAACACTCTCACAAATGAAGACATTCACGCTCTCGAAGAGCTGACAGGATCATCTGAATCAGCTACTGCCAACGGCGGTCTCGCGCCCAAGGTTAACATTGAAGCTCTCACTCGCCAGGCTGACATGCAGTAGAGTCAAGAGTGATATGTGGCTGCTCTCGGAACGCCAAAGAAAAGGCGTTTGAAAAAAGTACATTCAGAGGACAGTTCCGTCCCAAAATAATGCATAGTCCGCGCGATGAGATGAAAATGGATTCCCCACAAATCACTTGCTCACTGTTCTATTCCCAGTATTCCGGGATGTCTAGTTGTTCTTGTTAATGTTCTGAAATGACATTTGCTGTTGATAAATGAGGACCGGTCCTACGTAGTGGCACTGTTTCTTGCTTATCGTAGTGCTGTGCTTGAGACACAGACATTTAGGTAAGGGATAGATGACACACTCAATATGGACAAACGGCTCTATGGCAACCAACTGGTATGTACAGATAGAAAATGGCATTGTAATTTGGGAATCAAAAAGCACTGCTGAAGGCTGTAAGGAAGGGGAAGGGGCACAATCAAAAGTCGCATAAGAGTCATACGTATGACTGTTCTGTATCTAGAACAAATGATAGGGATGTATGCTGACGGCAACATGGGCTGAAAAGCACGCGAGATATTCATGCCACACGTATGAGACGAAAGAACTCTAAAACACGAACAAAAGCAAATTGACAAATGAAATATCAACTCATCATTCAGATAGTGCGGCACCATATCCTCAAACAAGTGCCGTGAACTGGTTATCCTGTACAGGACCTACTTTCAAAGATAGTCGTGAACTCATGACTCGTAACTCCGCCTCAAGGTCGGTGGTCAGCACCGGGAGGTTTTGGCTGGGTAGCATCCTCGCTCAAAGCGTTTTGATACATTAGAGCGTCATGAGCCCAGTCGTCAGCCAGATCGTTTCCCTGAGCTCCAGGATGTGCTGGCACATGACCTTCCGGGACTACCCTGCCGTCCTCGCGGCCGTGATAACCGGGTTGCGCGCCAGGGAAAGACTCTTGCCCGATGGCATGATATGTTCCCTCAGAGACATGAGGATCATTGTACGGCATGTGCTCAACAGGGGAATTGGTCTGGTCGAAGCTAAATCGTAGATTGCGGGCCGGGGAAGGACCGGCTCCGTAAGCCGGTCTCACCATTTCGAAGTTGCGATCGTCGAACCGATTGTGTAAGTCCTCGTCCTGCTCATACGCAAAATCGCCCATTCCTGGCTCGTGAATGTGTGGTAGGGCAGACGATGTTGCGGCTCCATGAGCTGAGCCATCGTGAATCTCGGGAGCGGCATCGAGCTCTGGCAGAGCTCCTGAAGGCATTTCCTGATAAGTCTCTTGGAGTATGATGGCCCTGTCCTCCGGAACTGCCGCAACGGGTGACCGCGGCACGAGGGGAATCTCGGATTCAGGCGCAATGCTTGACTGTCGATGGCTGTGACCCATGGTGCTTCCAGGCTTGGAGTCTCGGCTGACACGATGCTGCACCAGGTTGAATGGATGGTTCTCGTCTAGGTCGCGGATGCTGAATTGCGCGATGGTCCGCAATTTGCGCGTGACCCAAGATGCCAGTACCTTGCCGCGCTGTTTTTCGCCAAGTCGCGAGCGCGGGAAATCCCCGTGGGAAACAAAGGCAACAATGTCTGCCACTACCTGATGCTCGCCCAAAATTGTGTCGACAATAACAGGGACGAGTGAAGCGAGGAAAGATTTGCGAGTGACTTCGACGACAACAACGATCAAGCCTCCAGCTTGGAAGATGGCACTGCATAAACGTGGGTCAGAAACTCGAATTCTTCTCCGAACTCAGCTAAGTTCAACTCACCAGCCTCCGTTCACAATGTTACGGTGGCACTTCTCCACTGAATTCTCAATGTCCATCGGGAAATGGTTGAGGCCATTAACCTCAAAGGTTTCGCCAATGCTACCTAAGACAAATAGCACCTGCATCTCGACAGGTTGGCCGCCAGGACCAATCGGTCGAGTAACAGTATGTAAGAATCCCAAGTCTCCCGTGCGCACGTATGGCACATTAGGATCACCATCAGCGACTCGGCCGTTCATCCGCTCGGCGTCAAAATCTTGAGTAGACCTGTAGAAGCCCTTGGCGCAAGCATCCGATTGCACCCAGATCTCACCGTATTCGCCCACATGTGCCAATGTGCAAGTCTCAGGATTGACAATAGCGATTTGAGTGTTAACAGGTACCATCCCGGAATCTTGGATCAAGAGTGCAGTTGGGTCCGCGTCTTGGTCCACCGGATAGATCAGACCGCGACGAAGACTGCGAAGATCCAAAGATAGCTCAACTGGATCAATGCACATATATGATCTAGTCACTATCATGGGGTTGAGGACATGCGAATAGACCACGTTGATTGCGGTTCGGTCCAGACCTGCAGGAGCGAAATGGAGACGTGTCTTGTTATAGAGATCAACCCGAGGTCTGCCCTCGGCCGATATCATCAAGTTCTTCAATTCCTGTAGCTGGAATCCCTTCCCGGCCATGGTGCTCATGGCATAATCTAACATCTGACTCGTGGCGTATGTATCCTTGATCTTGTATCGCGAGAGTGTTACGAATAAGGTCATCGGATTCTGTGCGAAATCGACAGGTGAGACAAGATAAGTTGGCGCACCAACATAGATACCCATCAGGCAGGTGTGGAGGAACCCGAGACCCAAAGTGCTGCGCACACTTCCGAGAACTGGGCGAGAACTCGTCATCTGGCAAGTCTCTTTCTGCACTTTGCACATGCCCATGATCGTGTCATGGCCAATTTGAACCGAAATGCGCCTCTGATCGGGGGTCCAGTATGTCCAGACAAGTGCGGCCTGATTGCCCTGCAGCCAGGCATCCTTCATCGTGTATCCTAGCTCGCGACAGCCATGGGACTGTTTGGAAGGCTTCGAAGTGTTGTAGATGGCAGGCACGCCAATGCGGAGGACCTGTGCGGATTGCTTGATGTGCTGAGAGACGAGCTTCTGTCGCATGACGTGGTCGACGTCAGTGTTGACGATGATCGCCTTCACGTTGAAATCATTGATCACATGTAAGAACGCAGGGGCATCTTCTGAGAGTCGGTTCTGATCAATGGGAGCAACTGGAATGACTACCACACCCAGGCAGAGACAGGCATGAACAGCGTAAATGTAGTCTTCCGAGTGAGTGTACATCAGAATCAAATGGTCGCCAGGGCGGACCTTGACTTTGTTCTTCAAATATGTTGCAACAGCTGAGACTTTCAGATCGAACTTCTTCCAAGTGATGCCCTTGCCCTCTTTGCCACGGCTGTCAATAGAGCAATAAGCGAGTTCTTCAGCCTGGCGAGAAACACGCCATTGGAAAAGATCAACGATCGTATTGAATTGATTCAAAGGCGTGGATGTTCGATCATCCATCACAACGTCTCGGTAATCAACGCCAGAATACTGCTTCTCCTGGAAAGCCAAGACTTCTTGCCGAGACGAGAGAGCCAATGGAGACCAAATACCCCCTTCAGGGTCGACGCCGACGGGTAAGTTCATGACGGATCGCTCAACTCCAAATTTAACATGCACAGCCTGCAACATCCCTGCTTCGAAGTCTTTGCGACAGAGCATGTTGCCAATTTCCCGTCTACCATTTTTCGTCACACGGGGTAGCGTATTCGGCGCGGTCAATAAAACACAGTAAACGCGAAGATGATGTTCCTGATACAGCACTTCCATACAGCGCTCAGCAAGGGAATCGAGAAGGACTGAGTCAAGCTGACGAGGCGGACCCCCAGAGGCTGTTGGTGCAGTGGATGCAGCATAAGATTCGAGGACAATAACTGGCAGATGTTCTTCATTTACAAAAACATCGAATGCCGTGCAGTCATGAATCTTCGGTACCTTTTTGAGAAGGCTGACAACCAAATGTTGGACAAAGAAGTAACGGTGTTCAGCGATCTCCTGCCCGTGCTCCACCCATTCCACCTTCTGACGTAGCCGATCCTCATAAAGCCCTAGGACAAAGATTTTGCCCTCAATAACACATCCCAGTAGACCAGTGCGCAGGAATTCAGGCTCGACTAGGACAGGTGTTGGATTCGAGTCCTCGAACTTGTACGGCCGAGCATGGAAAATGGTCTCAGTGTGCTTGGGCAAAGCCCAGAATCCTCCTGATAATGAAGGTGAATCGACCCAAATCTCTCCAACAACATTAGACGTACAGAGCAAGTTTGTCTCCGGATCGACTATGGCGAGTGTGGCGTCTGGAATCGGATACCCAAAGGCGCCCACACGAACAGTGTTTGGCATGCTGCTGGCATAACGGCGAGCATCTTCTCCCATTGCAACGACCACAATCTCGTTACTCTTCAAGGCTTCTTTATCAAGAAGCACCTCGCCAAGATCATTCTTTGCGCTCTCTTTTGGTGCTGAGACCCGAGATCCACCACCGAGCAGACTGCTACCGAAGCCAGTGTTGGTATCAGATTTTTCCAACTTCTCATCTTCGCCTTTCTTGTCTCGGCCGGCTGGGTCAAGTTCATGAGTCAACTCACACCCCATCCGCTCCTCGCCACCAAGCCAATCCCGAACACTGATGACCATACCGCCATGCTCGGGAAGGCAAAGCATCGGACATACAATCTCTCTAGCCCTGGGATTCCGCATGGGCCTCAACCATCTATCAGAGAGAATCTCGTGAAATTCGGAATCGACGGTGATTGTGTCAATCAAGCAAAGTTTGACAGTACCAAAATTTGGTTCTGAATTCTTCTTGTAATGCCTGGTGGCCATTGGGTCCTGTTGGTAATTGTATGCTGCGATCTTCAAACCAGAGTAGTCTGCGGCCATGATCGTGGCTCTGTATTTCGTGATAATGTGGGCATAGAGACCGGGCGTCTCTACAGCGCGATCTTCATGCCAAACGGTTGTATGACCGCCATAGACAGTGAGCAGCACACCTAGGATCATACCGATTCCTTGTCTTGGGTCAAGGTAACTGATGATGGTCTCTCCCTTGGTGGCGTACGGCCGTGCGCTGGACTCCGTAGGAACAGTCGAAACTATAGCACTCAGACATGCCATCTGGTGCATAATAGTTCTGTGGCTCATCACAACACCGCGCATATCTCCAGTTGGGGCACGCGCGAACTCAATGAAAGCTAGGTCTGGCACTACAAGAGCAGGGGTATCATCCTTTTTCTTGGGATGGAAACTGCCAAACTCGTTCGTCTTCCACCACTCGACACCACGAGGCCAGTTGAGCTTCTGCGCCGTGATGTCACGCTGGAAGCCTTTGAGATTGTTCTCAGTTGTCAGAGCCAGATGAGCCTGGGTTGAAGTGAGAACCAAATTCAAGCTTTGATAGTCATCGAGGCTGTTGATAGGAACAGCAACTACGCCTGCGATGAAGCAACCCATAAGAGCCACTGCAAATTCGATAATCTCAGCTTCTCGGTAGACAAGCGCGACGCGGTCCCCTCGGTACAAGTTGCTTTTGTCCCGTATCACTTGCGCAACCTTTTCTGCACGACTTGCCAGCTTATCCCATGTGATTGAAGCAATCTCCTTCCCTTTTTGATCCAGCACCCAGTATGCTGGCTGCTTCGGGTGAACTCTTGCCCGGTGTCGAAGAACTGTCGGGATGTTATCGAAATTTGACATGGGGATATTCTTGTCGTGCGGGTCATTAACAGCGAATGGTATGTCTCGAGGCTCAAGGGGTAGAAGATGCTGAATAGCGGGACCGTGAGCCATGTCAGACGGAGTCATGAATGGAGGGGCAACGTTCGCAGTTGGTGAGAAGGCTTCCCCCGACTGTGAGTAACGATGAAAGCCGCCTCCGTAGCTTTCTCTGTAGTCGTCATGCTGCTGTCCAGCAAAGTCCGAAAAAAAACCCTGTTGGGATTCCAACATTGTTGACTGTCGCGTGACCCCGCTTGAGGCTGGATCGTACGCGGTAATGCCATCGTCCGCGTATTCAGGCTGAGAATACTCATTTTGAATGTAGTCCGGCTGCGACTCGGGGTTGAAAGCGTAGTTCTGACTCATTAATGTGGCAGTACGTGTACTTTCTGGGCCAAAAGAGCCAGGCATTGGAGGTTTGGGGAGGAAAAGCGAATCGTAGGACGCTGTTGAGGGAATCCGTTCAGCAGCTTGCAGCATACTGATACTGCCTCTCTCTTGAGACCTGACCGGAGCCACAGGACCATTTTGTGTATCTATTCTCACGGGTGGTCCATATCCGCGTCCTCCATTGCTTGAGTGACCGTTGTAACCGCCTGCAAATGCCGTTGGGGCGACTGGTGGCTGTGTAGATTCGGCAGTCGGTGGTCGGACGTTCAATATCGCAGGTGGGCTAATAAGGTCACCCTCAACACCTTGACCTGCGGTACCGTGGCTGCCAATTTCGAGTGGTTTGTTTGGACCAAGGAATTGAGAGAGAAGAAGTGTGCGCCGTTTCTGATATCTTGAGTAGTGTCAGCTAGTCACTCCTCTGCAATTGCCACATCAATTATATGAGCCCTCAACCTATTCCCTTCGTGCGACACCTCACGCTCCATGATCGCATTTGTCAGCTTCAACTGCTTGGAACGAACGGCTTACCCTTTCTCGGTAATATCGCCCTCCTAAACGTGTTCGCCGGACTTTAACATTCGAAATCACATCAGAAGTTTCCAGGGGACATACCTCAAGCTCTCGGTCCAGCTCACGCAGAGCCGACTGGAACTCTGGGTTATCGTCGGCCATTGAAACGCAGGATGACCCTCAGATTGAGGGAAGTGGATCGTGCACGCGGGGAAGGGATAGACTGGTGACGGTTCAGAAAAGCGTCATCTCCCGGTTCAGCCCAGGGCACCACCATTCAGGGTCAGAATCGTGAAGCGCACAGAAGCTGTAGAGAGTGTACAGTGAGATATTTATCAGAATCGTTGCGATAGTAGTGAAACATCCGATCTGTAGGCCCTTCGCGCTAGCAACAACGTCACTGACCCCAAAGGCGGTCAGTCACTGAATAAGTGACGCTAAGAGTTTAAACGGTGCACACTGCACAATCATACTACGGTGGGTGACAAGTAAGTAGGTAGTAAGTGAGTTAACTCGTTACCTAGTAACTAATGCATCTGACTTTGTGTCGTCAATAGCGTTACTAGCAAAACATGCTCAGAACCTCTTCGATTGATCACAGCACTGCCGCGGAAAAGAGCTCTTTATAGTTATGCTAATGAAAGTTACAAATATTTTGGTCCCAGTGATCTCGTTCGATGCCTCGCAGAAGGGATGTTTCACCCGCAAAGCTGAAATAGCCTTGACGCACACTATATAGGTATGTAGTTCGGACAAGAGATGATCCCGCTTAATTTACACCTCTGGGCTATGACACAATAGGGTGGTGTTCAAAGACCTACGGCCGTCTCCTGTACCTAACAACAAATGAATACTAACGTGCATGGGCCGGAACCCTTTCATACTTCAAGGGTCAGAGTGTCAGGCAGACAACCTTAAAATAAATATGCATCTAGGTAACTCCTTCTAAACAGATCGATTCCAGTGGTTCGTCTAGCGCTATTGACGAGACTTCAGCTACCTATAACTATCTACGAGAAGATCAAAACTGTACTCTCCAATAAAATCAGTACCATTTCAGGTTTGTCCCAGCAGAAACACCAACAATGGCTGACTACGATTGATTGCGATTGAGCGGAAAGCGTATATTTTACTAAAGTGATGAGAGAGAACAGCGGAAAGAATAGAGAGGGTAGAAGAGCGGCAAGTGCTGAAAATACGCATTATATCATAGAAAAAATATCGCATGTAGTGACACCATATTGTACTCAAAGCAGTCGTGCTCGGATCAAGCCCATGATGGCTGATCAGAGAACCTCAAGTCGCTGCAACTGGCACTAACACGGTGGGTCTACCTACACGACATGATCACATGACGTTGATAGAAAGCCTCAGGCTTCATGGGCCATGATGATGGGTGGGCCGCGAAGGTATGCTTACCTCATCCGGGCAGATTGCCCTAAAATTTCTCATGTGACTCCACCCACACACCACACACCGCTAAGCGAGCGCACCTCCAAATTCCTGTGTGGATAGCCATCCCGATTGAACGTTCAACCACCCTCGACAACCCGGTCACCCTTTCCACCACCTCCCCTCGACAATTCAAGATGTCCGACTCCGGGGATGTTCAGGCCGTTCAGCTGCCTAAAGAGATTGCCCATCTCGACAACCAGCCCGTTCTGCTGTTCGGCAAGTGGAGCTACGAGGATGTTGAGATCCGCGACATCTCCCTGACGTGAGTCCACCTCGAATCGACGACCGCGAGATTGAGATTTTCTGGATGTGTTTGTGCCCATGAGTTAGCGCCAAAGAATGAGATTGTGACGAACAAGATTTGGGAAGAAGAAACGGGCAAAAAGAGGCGCGCTGGGACAAATTGCATCGGGGGAGCCACGGTCGCATTCAATTTGTAGAATTTGAATGGCTAACCTCTTGTGCACGCCAATAGCGACTACATTCAGATCCGTCAGCCCGTCTACACCTCCCACTCCGCCGGTCGCTATGCCGCCAAGCGTTTCCGCAAGGCTCAGTGCCCCATCATCGAGCGTCTCACCAACTCGATCATGATGAACGGCCGCAACAACGGAAAGAAGGCTATGGCTGTCCGCATTGTTGCTCACGCTTTCGAGATCGTGCGTTTACCCTTTTCATGTCTGCGGAGAGCGTATAGTTGCGATAAATTGGATATGGCATCCACATTTTCGCCCGCGCATGCTATGGACCCGATATTTTGTCTGGATATGACCTAATGCGGCAATATAGATCAACATCACCACCGACTCCAACCCCATCCAGATCGCTGTTGATGCTATCGTCAACTGCGGTGCCCGTGAGGATTCCACCCGTATTGGTTCCGCTGGTACCGTCCGTCGCCAGGCTGTCGATGTTTCTCCCCTGCGCCGTGTCAACACTGCCATCTCCCTGATCACCATTGGTGCCCGTGAGAGCTCTTTCCGCTCCGTCAAGTCCATCTCTGAGTGCCTTGGTATGATCCTCTGTCATCCATTCCGCCTTTATTACAAAGTACTTGACTAACATTTCCACAGCTGAGGAGCTCGTCAACGCCGCCAAGGGTAGCAGCAACTCCTACGCCATCAAGAAGAAGGACGAGCTTGAGCGTGTTGCTAAGTCTAACCGGTAAAGGGTGTACTGGATGCATTCTCCGTTTGGTACTTCATGTTTTATGGATATTGGAGTGAACGGGGTGTTTTTCACCGGGTTTCGGATGATTGACAGAACAACTGCGGGGCTGTACATGGATAGGGACAGTCACGGAAGAAGCTGGGTCCAAAAAATGGGAACACACACGGATAGCTTCGATTCCAGCAGTTGCGATGCAATCGCAAGGGCCTTGGGTGGTAATGGCCAAAGCTTAAGTGAAAAAACAAAATTTTTTTACTGTTCACATCATGCAAATTACCGATGTTTTGTAGCATTCAAAAGTAGTCTACATGTTTTCTTTTTTTCATGACCTCGAACCACTCCTCAATCACGAATATATCAAGCTTCACAGATCAAACATCAGAACTCGTAAGTCGACAATCTAGACGGCCGGTGGAGAGACTGGCATGTGCACACTCCCATCAGTCGACGCAGCAGAGTCCGATAGTGTACATTGGACGATAACTAATAGCAGTGTGGAGGTGCGATTTCTGGCTGGCCAAGTTGGGGTCGCTTATCGATATGGCGGGAAGAAAAAAGTTTCGGAGCAATTGATCATTAGTCTCTTCACCCTCCCACCGCTCGTTTCGACGCACGTCCAGAGACCTCGAAGATGGTTAAAAGAAAGCTTGGAGCCTTGGAAAAGGTTGAGGCTGACCTGTGCGTATAATTTTGCATTTCCCGAGGAATGCGCTCGGCGATGTTTGAGTCTGGTGGCCCAATGTTGACTATCTGATCTTCCCCTTATAGGCCGAATCTCCAGCACAAGATTCGCAGGGATCCCAAGTGAGTGAACCGACAGCGGTCCAGCGAGTAATGGAAGAGTGAAGTTTACGCAGTCTCTGACAATGGTCCCGTTCTTTCACAGGTCCTACATCGAAGATTTTCGCGCCCAGCACTACCAATATGAGTCGCACCGGGAAATTTTCATGGCAGCGCCCTCCGCGGCCACGGACACTGGCATCATCTCATTGAGAGAATTGATTGACTTCATCTCTCATGTCGCTGATTGCTATCCCGAGATTTTGAAAGACTTCCCACAGCAGTTGATCGACATGCTCATGCAGCACCACCTGGTCTTGGAGCAGGAATTGCGGGAGAAGCTTGTCGGAAGTATCGTGCTGCTCAAGAAGAAAGACCTGATTGACTCCGCAACGTTGCTTCATACCCTGTTCCCTATCTTGATTTCTACCCCCAGCAAGACTCTTCGGGCTCTTCTGTTTCAGAAAATCCTCTCGGAGCTGCGCCAGGCAAACTCAAAGACAACGAATCACAAGCTAAATCGAACCATGCAAACTGTGCTGTTCAATTTGGTCACGTCGGACCGTACTTCCTCCAAGGCGCTGTGGGCCATCAAGTTGACCCGAGAGCTGTGGAAGCGTCAGATCTGGACCGATGCCAAAGCGGTCGAGGTCATGAAAGAAGCGGCCCTTTCGGAGAATGAGAAGGTCATTGTCGGTGGCGTGCGCTTTTTCCTCGGCGGCGACAAAGAGCGCGAGGATATGGAAGACGAAAGTAGTGACGAAGAGACACTTGATATCGGTCGCCTTCGACACACTCTCCAAATCAACAAGAAGTCCAAAAAGAAGGCTCGTGTGGCAGAGAAAGCCATGGCCACGCACAAGAAGAAGGAGCGCAAGAAGACTCAGCCACACCCTCTTAATTTCTCAGCACTTCACTTGCTTCATGATCCTCAGGGATTTGCAGAAACCCTTTTCAGCAAGCATCTGCAAAGCAGCAAGTCCAAGCTCAATTTGGAGCAAAAACTTCTCGTGCTGCAACTAGTCTCGCGACTGGTCGGTCTACACAAGTTGCACATCATGTCCCTTTATTCCTACTTCCAAAAGTTCCTCACGCCACGTCAGCCTTCGGTGACTTCATTCCTTGCGTCATTAGCACAGGCGACTCACGATTTGGTACCTCCTGATGTCCTGGAACCGCTGGTCCAGAAGATTGCCAATGAGTTCGTCTCGGAGGCTTCCGCGGGAGAGGTGGCCACGGCCGGTCTGAACGCCATTCGAGAGATTTGCGTTCGCCAACCTCTTGCTATGAATGAGACGCTACTTCAGGATCTCGTGATGTATAAGAAGAGCAAGGACAAGGGTGTGATGATGGCATCCAAGGGGCTGCTCAGTCTCTACCGTGACGTGGGAGCCCAGATGTTGAAGAAGCGTGATCGTGGTAAGGAAGCGTCCATGGGTCTTCGGTCTGGCGAGAAAGAGCAAAGACGGTTCGGTGAACAGGAAACTGGTGGCATCGAAGGTCTTGAATTGTTGGAGAAGTGGAAGGAAGAGGAGCGTCGCAAAAAACGCGAAGAGAAGGGCTTGGCCTCCGACGACGACGACGAGGACGATGATGAAAATGACTGGGCTGCATGGAACGTTGAGGACGATAATGACAGCGATGATTCTGGCGGCTGGATCAATGTTGAAAGCGATGCGGAGATTGAGTTGAGTGACTCTGAAGATGAGGGCAAGGATAGACCATCCAAGAAGACCAAGCAAGACGACCCCGAGACCAAGAAGGACGAGAACATCGCCGCTGAAGAGAAGAAGCTTTCGACACTTGCTACCACCCGAATCCTGACCCCGGCCGATTTGGCGAAGCTTGCGGAGCTTCGCGCTCAGGCATCCGTCAACACTGCGCTGAATGGCACAAAATCCCGCCGTGCAGGTCTCCCTGCTGCTCGTCATACAGATGACCCGTTGACCGCTCAAGAGATTGAGGGTCTCGCTGCTCTGTCTGCTGCAAAGGCCACGCGTGAAGAGCGTATTGCTCATGCACGCGAGGGTAAGCCTGACCGTGATGAGCACAAGAGCAAGGAAGCTCGCCGTCGGGAGCGCAAGCAGGAGCAAGGCAAGAGTACCACCAACAAGGAGAAGGCTCGTCGCAAGAACTTCCTCATGACTTTGGGCAAAGCGAAGAGCAAAAACAAGCGCAGTCTCGTCGAGACTCGAGCCGTGCTCAAGGCACACCACGATCGTCAAAAGAGAGGTGGTAAGCGTGGTAACGTTGGTAATTGATCAAGTCCGACTGTGTGTTCGCGGCCGGGGCTTTTCATGCGAGTCCATTTTATCTGCCCTTGATCCCTATATTGATTACCTGAAGATCTGGCGTTGGTATATTACTCTGCATATTTCTAGTTGGTTTTCCGTTGCGGACGACGATCTACAGGCGGATTTGTATAGGCCACGAAGTCTGATTCTATAACTGCTCACTTATTTCTCTCAACTCGTTGAAAATGGAGGACTACATGAGATGTAATGCGAAGCCACATGAATGCCTAAAATAGGCCACGCCAAGGCCCTGAATCTATCTGTCCCTGTACATAGTCGAGTGATCAAGTTGATCGCTCTCTCTCTCTCTCTCTCTCTCTCTCTCTCTCTCTCTCTCTCTTTCTCTTTCTCTCTCCTTCTCCGCGATTGGGAACATACACATTAGATCTACCAATAATGCTGTACGCACGAGAGCCTCGCTTGATGGTCATGTGGTGAAAGCAGCACCTTGGATAGGTAACTTCAATCCATTAGACGACTCCTGTATGTACTTTCTTCCACAAACAGCCTAGCTAATCGATCCAGTGTTCACCTAGTATGACTGGAAAATATACCGAATTGGATCCTATCTGGAGACCACTCTCATCAGCAGATTGAAACCTGCATAGGTTAGACTCTTGTTCCTGTGGCGAGACACGAGCTTCTTATGGAAGTAGGGTAAGCTGTGTAAGCTGTAATGTTGTCAGCATTCTCAGGCGGGTTTTCCAGTAGATCACGAATAGAAGGTCCTTTTCGAACTTACTACCACAGTGCCAAGTACCTTTGTCGTCCTGGATGAAGACCTTCGTGCATGCATATCATGATGACTGAGTACACATTACTCCGTATATATATCGTGCCTAGGTACCTACCTAGTGACCGTACTAGCAGTACACTTGTTGTATATATAATTGAATGCCCAGGTGATGCTCCAGCTAAAAGGGCTGTAGCTACCTTGTAGCCTCAGCTAACAATCCCGACAGTAACTGCCCAACCTGTATGTTAACCTGGGGGACGTCGATATTCCCGCCCTAGACGGGATTATATATTATCGCGCACCTAGGGTTCTACGTTAGAGACTCAGGTCGTAGAGATCCATTTGAATTCTGATGCACTCTAATCAAGCTTCAGCGGAAACCCTCAAAAGGTCAATCTCCTCACGATTCTTATTTACACTTAATGTACAGCTGCGGTCCACTCTACTCTCTACGATCATCAGCCCTAAGACTTGATGATATCCTCAAAGAGGCTAAATCTGGTCAACCTTCCCAAAGACGAGCCTCACCGTACTTCGACCAATTCTTTTCAGGACATGCTCGCGTGTGACTGGGTATAACTGGTAGACTGGTCCCCACTCGGCGCGTCTCTTCCCGCCCCCACGCGTCGCGTTTCGCAGTAGCGCCTGATTTCTGCCTGAAGTGGTGTGCATCAATTTGCATCCAAAGCCTCGTCTCCGTCACTTCTTTCGTTTCCCCTCGCAACCACCTTCCTCTCCACAGTCCCTCCTTGTGCCCCTCTTCTCATTCCATCATCTCCCCGCCTATTCTACTACTTTCGTCACGTCGGGACCCTCTCTCCACTTTGAGATTTGAACATTCACTACCATCTTCCGCCCCGTCACATTCGATCCGTCTTTCTCAAGATCGACTCGACTCGACCTTACCCAGCCTACTTTTCCTAGGCCATCTCCACTCAAGTATCCATCATGGGTCAAATGGTCAAGAACCCGACCGGCACCGCTCCCAACAGCACCCTGTCCAAGAGACGTCGCTTCCAGCCCCCAATCACCAGTTTCTTCTCCGCAGCCTCGGCAGACTCGGCAGACTCGGCAGACTCGGGCTCATCGGATGCCCCTTCCGTGACACACGACAATTACTCTGCAACCACCTTCTCCTCGACGCCAGTCCTCCCTGAAAAAGTGCAGCGGAATCTCATGCAAGTGGGTGCGCGAGTCCGTAAGTCAATGGCCGAAGGGTACAAAACACAGCTCTCGATGAAGGCCGAAAAGCTTCATGACACCGTCACTCCGGCCGAACCCCGTGTCGCATCACCATCTCTTCACCAGACCTCCAATCACATCTCTCATACTCCGCGCCGCGCAGAGCTCGCGCCCTTTTCTGGATTCTCAAAAACCATGCACGACCCATACTCTGTCATGACCGACGATGGGGATGCCTACTCCTTGCCCCCTAGTAGCCAGGAATCCATGTTGTCGACCGATTCATACTCTGGCAATGCGAATGGCCAAAAACGTGGACTGGACTTTGATGATGATGGATCTCCCCATGGACAATCTGGAGCCGAGGCCTGGCCTGGACGTGTCTACCTGTCGCCGCGAGGCCGTTTGTCAACCAATATTAGCTCGAGACCTTCGGGTATGGACGTTGATGATTTCGAAGAAGCTTCTTTCTTGCGGCAACGGGAAGAGGTCGACCATGAATATGGGGGCATGGAATTTGCTTGAACGTTCTGCTTTTAGAAAATAAAGGGTATTTGTCTGCCGTACTTGCAGCGATGTGCTAACCCCGATCGAACAACGAAGCCGATTCGAGCCTGTTGCAGTACTTGGGTATGGCGCATCCTCTTGCTTTGTGTCTGCATATTTTGTCCTACTAGGATTTGTGTCCTTCTGAGAGGTATCATGTTGATTCTGGCTTTGCTTGTCTATTCTATACCCTTTTTTTTTTTGCTCTGTTGATGTACTACCACCACCTGTATATTTATTTTGAGTCAAGCAATTGCCGCAACTCACTGCAGTTTCAGCTTTATTGCATCGATCTTGACACGATAGATGGTACTATCGACGCTTTACCACTCGACGACTCGTTGAAAGTGCCATAGAAAATTACCCGACCTAGTCACGGCCCGCATACGAGGCAGAAAGAATCAAATGGAAAATAACGGATCTCAAGAGCGGAACGAGACGGGAGAAATAACCATCATCACACTTTCCTACGATGGAGACGAGGAGATGGTGAGCTTGAACGACAAGACCTCTTAAACCGATATTCCAGCTCCCAGTTGCCAAACGTGAGAAATGTAAAAGAAAGCAATCAAAAGAGGGTCTAAGTATATAATCACATTATCACACTACCCAATCCCACCTAAATCGTCCAGAGGAAGTAAATTGGAATGAATCATAGAGATCAAGTAACGCGGCACGCTAAATCCCGACTGGCAAAAAATCACAGGTATCTGCTTCAGGCAGTCGCCACAAGCTCGCCTTCCGCTCTCACGATGTCTCGAAGTTTGAACGTCGTGGTGAAGTTCTGTTGTTTGACGAACCAGGCGTTGATCAGTTCCCATTCCTGCGATGGGTCTTGGAGTTGGATCTAATTGGTGATGAGCGAATAGCGTTAGTACCGCATGGGACTGAAGGGTGGAGGCCCCGAATCGTGTGAAAAGGGAGACGGGGGAATCATTTCTCACCTCAAATCGTCGCAACATGCTGGGGACTAGCTTGTAAATCTCCAACAGGCTAATGTTCTTTCCAATGCAGGTCCGACTACCCATTCCGAATTGGAACATGGTACCATTCATCTCCTTGATACGACGAAGCTCGGCCTCCTGGCCACTTTCGGTCTGGCAGAGCGTCTCATCGGGCAGCCATCGCTCAGGGCGATAAGCCTCGACATCTTGTCCAAAGGTATCTTTGTCCATATGAATCAACCATGCCGAACAACCAACGATGGTACCACCCGGTACGAAGTGACCATCGATCTCCGCTCCCTGCTGCGGAACAATGCGTTCGAGAGGAAGTCCGGCCGCGGGATGCAGTCGGAAAGCCTCTTTGATACAGGCATCCAGGTATGTCAAACGCTGGCTCTCGTGCCAGGTGACGAGACCAGTTTCGGAATCGGCAAAGGCCCCCGAGCGAGCGGCCTCATCAATTTCTCTCCGAAGGCGTTCCAAGGCGTACGGGTTCTTCAACAGGAAATAGAAGACGGCTGAAAGACTGATGGCGGTGGTCTCAGAGCCGGCAAAAGCCATGCTCACGGCCATGGTGCGCACGAGATTTTCACTCATGAACTCCGGATGCGCCTCGTGAGCCGCGAGGAACTTGGACAGGAGATCGGGAGATTTGACGCCCAGCTCGGAGGCCGAAACTCCCTTGGTTAGCTCGGGCAATCTCTCTGCCATGCGATCGCTGGCAAACTTGGCGACAGGGAAAGTAACATCGAAAAAGCCCTTTTGCGCAAGCTTGAGGTAGATGGGGTTCTTTTGGAGAAGGCGGTCCAAGAAGGGCATTTGTCCGATCTGGTCAAGGGAGTCAGCATTGTGGCCGCGGCTCTGATGTGGGTTTTCGATGCGGAACAAAGGAAGAGGGACAACGTACAGGTGCTACATAGAGGAAAAGTCGCGCCAAGTAGGCCACGATACCATCGATATCCTCGTTCTTCTCGACAAATCCGTGTCGCTTACTGTAGGTGATCTCACCGATGACATCGAAGGCGTAAAACTGCAGCCACTGGGTGAAATTGCAGCCTTCGGGGTTGTTGACAAATAACTCTCTCGTTCGTCGCAAAAAGAGCTTGGTCGTATTGTCCACAAAGGGTTCATATTGCACCAGTGCAGACATGGCAAAGGCGGAGTTCACGCAGCGACGGAATCTCGCGTGGAAGTCATTGTCCGTCGAACTGAACAAGGACGGTAGACGATGACCCTTGGCGACGGACTGCTGCACCACGTAGAAATCAGACTGTTTCCACTTGTGTCAGCCGTGCATTTATGAAATGTTTTGAGGAGCTACGTCCCCTTTCATTTAGGGTTAGGTCTGAAGAAAGAGACAGAAGAAGGTCTTACCTTGATAAACCCCTTGTTCAAGCCGTAAATAGACTTCAGTGCCCGGGGGCTAGAAAAGGACAGAGAGTTTGGTCCCAACCGCACGACGTCGCCATACTTGCGATGAAGCGCACGATGAGTGACCTCGGGTCTTCGGCCGTAGACATCCAGGAGACGCCACCAATCGGTGACCGATGCAACCAACGGTCCCGGGTACTTGTTGAGACCGTTATGGTATCTGTTCTTGAGCAGCCATAATGCCAGCCCAACGACAGAAACAGAGATCCAATGTTGGGCCAGCACCCGAAGCAGTTGATCCGTCAAACCGTGCATCTTCACACCGACTCGTTGGAGATATTTTGTTGTTCCTTCTGTGCCCTTGGAAAGACCGGTGAATGCTGGATTCCTCTACAGTCTTTCGCTTCTTTGGTACAAGTCAGCGGTCGAATGAGACTAATCGTAAAATGGCGCCGATGAGGGAAGGTCGTTGGAGACCAGATATAGTCGAGATATCGGCATGTCGACCCTCCTTCTAACTACCGGGGACCCTGCTCAGACTGGACATCAGCCAGTGGAGCTTGCCACGACACGCGCACTCTGGAGCCACGGGTAACGAACGCTTTCATGTCGTGTGGGGGGAGGAGTCGATGGGGCCTCATCCTCTTAACTCTTAAGCGGATCGTGGAGCTTGGTCCCCCCCTTTCCCCTCGTTCCAACATCGAAGTGCCACCGGTGGATGAAGAAGCCCACTGCTTCGCTTGAGAGCCCAATCAGTGTCCCGTGAATGGATTGCTCCGCCGATCATCTTGGTAGGAGATCAGAGGCCTGTTCAGTGTGCAGTTGTGCACTGCCTGCCGAAGCCGAGTATTCCGTCATTGGTCTTCTCCGATGCAGCAACTACACATTTGGGCTTCTTAGTATGAAACAGGAAGCCCTGGAACCGCTACATCAGTGTCCCTGTGTGAGAGCCAAATAAATATCGCCGCTCTCTTGCCTAGAGAGCTACATGTTTGGGTTTTAGATTGATGGGAGACTGCCATACAGATGGCTCTAGGTCCAGACCACACATGATAGAGTGGTCATGTACGATTGATTGGGACTTGGGGGGAAAAGAGAGTGTGGGGGAGAGCTGAGAGTCCAGCAATCTGCGGGGGCTCTGCGGGGAGACCAAATCCGGTGATCCACCGGTCAAGGGTCACGTGAGGGGCACTACATCCAGGTCGGGTGCGGAGAGATGGCCCGAGTCAACACTCAACAGAACAGTAGCACTGTACACTTTGTATGCTATCAAGATATCCTCGAGCGCCCTATGAGATGAGAGCAGCAAGAGCCTGACCAACACCACATGGGTGCTCAATCGCAAAAGCTCCCACCTCACCAGGACGAAATGGAGAACAAACAAGAGAAGAAAGACAGAAAACCATGTCATTGTCCGCAGAGCATTCCTGATTATCCAGAGCAGTCGAGGTCGGGAATTGACCTGCCCTCCAACTGCCGATGGCCACGACTTCTCATCGAAACCACCATATTCATCATGCATTCTCACCCATGATAGCAATTAATCAGCACAGGGTGGAAGTGGATGCTAGCTTCGAATCTCCGTGCTTTCCGAGGAAACCTGGTTTGTATCTCCGGACTGAGATTGATGACCGATCTTCCAGGGCTGAATCACCAAGACCACTGGCATCGGAAAGACGGTGAAGTCGGTAGATGAGAGCTGCGTGAATTCCGTCGCGATGTGATTTTTTCTGATGCCTCCCTTGATATGCCGGAACAAGTCGTGGGAGTAAATGCAACGCTAGATGTCCAAGTACTCATCTCTCGCACTCACACAATAACCGGATCAGCGGGTCGACTTGCACTATGAGCTGGGCGATGGAGGACAGATGATGTAAATGTGTATTGCAACGTGTATGACTATGATCATATGATGAACAGGTATGTAAATTGGCAATACAACAATACAGCAATACAGTAGGGTCGGGTCTCGTCAGTACACAAGGTCGACTACCTTTCTGAGATGCGGACTCTGCCAACATCAATGAACATATCAGAGACTCCTCTCAACTCGCCCTTGCAGTCAGACCAGGAGGTAGGAGTGCAGGATCGGGTTCCGTGTGGTGCATTCGTAGGTAAGGTAGCCATCGATCAGGTTACTAACCGTCGATATGATCGATATGATCCACCACATAGTCCTTTGACCGACGCTTCGATTCATCACCGCTTCAAACGAGCTACCTCTACAAATTCCCCCTTACACTTTGGTTGTAACCGATTGTGCTGACGTTTTCGCGCTCATCTCACCCTCAATCACGCCGAGGCCGGGGGTCTCCAACTTCCCCAGTTCTCGTCATCCACCGACCTACGCAGCCTTACTATCCGGATCCACCGCAATGATAAACATCGCTTCCATGCCCGTACTACTACTGACCCCATATCTCCTACTCCTTCTCCTTCTCCTCGCGTCCGTCATCGCGGACCCCGAGCCTCTACTGCAAGAAGTCACACCTGTCACGGTTGCCCCAGCCAGTGGGGCTCAAGTCGTGCGTAAGTACAGTACTCAACAACACCTCCTCTGGAAATGACCTGCTCGGCCGTGAGAGAATTCTCCGCGAGAGGGAAAAAAATCAAAAACCAAAGACACGGTCTTGGTCTCGAATCGGCTTGGGCTAATGCGGGTTTCTCTTCGAGGACGTTTAGCCAAAGTGGGTGCGCATGGGTGGAATTGTCAGGATGAAGAGACTTGTCGCCATCGGTGCGACAGTCACGAGTTTTTTGTGAGTGGTGATACACTTCGATGCCAGTAGAAGGGGATCACTGTTTGCTCCACTGTGCCACTATTGTACCTTTTTGTTCATAGCTGGTCGAATTGGTGTCGGTCCACTTCCCTCAGCCCCGTGCTACCGGTTTGAAGAGATCATCAAGTTTATACCTATGAGGTCTCGGACCAATGGATCGAGGACGCGTAAAAGACAGAACAGGAATTTTCTAGTAAAGAATAGTAATATTGCTCACTCCAAAGCCCCTAAAATGCGAGTGTTTGTTTCTATACTGTTGACATGAATGATTTTGAATATGACACATATGGACGCGAGGCACGAACAGAAATGTTGACAAGAAATTGAGACATGATCTATACATGCCGTGGATGGAAATTGTAGTGTGGAAGACAAGACAAAGTACAAGTCTCCAACAGGTATCCCAAGGTTTCCATGAAGATCTGGAAAAGAGAAGTATAAGACAAATAGCTTTTGCTGGCTCACAGCTCATCCTTAGTCTCATCCTTGACCTTCTGCTTCTGCTTCTTCTGATCCTCCTTCGCTTTCTTATCTTTGTTCTTGGACTTTTCGGAAGACGCCTTCTTCTTAGTTTGCTGGCCGTTCTCCTTAGCCTTCTCTTTCTTGGCCTCACGACCGGCAGCAGCCGTCATGCGTTCGTACATGCGATTGAGGACACGCTCGAATTCCCGCAGCCGAGAGTCAATCTCAGCCACGGTCAGCGCGGGATCATCGGAATCGGTCAACTTCTCCTGCGCCTCAAGCTGAGTCTCCAGCCAAGGCTTGGTCGTTTCGAAAATGGCGTTGAGAGCCACCAGGTCCATGGGGTTGAAAAGAGTATACTTAGGTCCCGTGGGTACAGCGCTAACAGAAGACTTTGTGCTGGTCTTGGAAGAGGAGGAAGAAGAGGTCGCCGACGAGTTCAAGTCATCATCCAGCTCGTCCAACGGATCTGCGCTACTGGAGGGAGACGGGGTTGACTCCGAGCTGGTCTCCGTGGCAGAAGCGCTGGATGCTGAGAGCGACGAGGAGTAAGACTGCTCATCGGTCGCAATCTGGTTTTCAATCATCTGCTTCATGGATTCGGCATTCTTCAACATGTCCTGGAGAAGCTGGATTCGAGCGGGACGAGTGGACTTTTCCTTCATGCGTTTCAAAGCAGGATTGACAATGGCCTTGAGATCCTTGAGCTTCGATTGGAAATCAGCCGTCTGGGCATTGTCGCTATCCTCATAGAGCCAATCGCTTGACTTGGCGATCTTGTCCTGAAGGAGGGATACTTGGTCTTCTTTCAACACGCCCAGGAAGTCTTCGTTATCAACGAGATCACGGCTGCGATAGATAAAAGATTCGAGCTCATTGAGGGCCTCCTCGCGCAGCACACGATCACGGTCGGAAGCGTCGAACGCGGCCAGACGACCCTTGATGCGAGCCATTTCGATGACAGAGGGAGCCTGGGCTCCAAGATTGTCGGAGGTCAGACTGAGAGGAATGACCTCCAGCTTGATCTGGGTAGTCGGCTTGACGGCCTCCTTAACACTCGTCGCCGAAGAAGAGCCGGCGGAAGTAGTGGTAGAGGTTTCGGCCTCGGGTTCCAAAGTGATCGATTCGCTGGCCTCGCCATCTGCGAGTGGCTCTTGCTCGCCCTTCTTAGAACCGAGACCAAAGAAACCCTTGACATCTTCGACGACGCTACCCTTCTTCTCCACCTCAACCTCGCAGCTGACGTTTCCACTAGTCACCTCAGGGAGGCCACTGACCGGGCTCAAACGAATATTGAACTTGGTGGTGATATTGGCAGGGGTACAACCAAAGGCTTCCTTCAGCTTGTTCACCGATGCGGTGAGATTTTGGGTTTTGACATCAACGACGGGCAGATTCTGCTCCCCAACTTGTTGATAGAAGCTCAATTTCATATCCTCAAGATTCTTCACAGTCACTTGCTTATCTGGGCCAACCTGCGAGACCGCCGTGAAAAGCTTCTGGCTTCGCTCTTTGCCATCTGCGTTCCACTTGAGAACGATGGGATAACCAGCTGCGTCGCTGGCTCGAATATCCTTCACACGGAAGCTGGGACTGAGGGCCGCGCCCTTGAAGGCCGCACCAAAGACCGCAGCCTCGTCTGCGTTAACATTGGTGCGCAGCTTGCTGGCAGACCCGCAGACCTTTTCCAATTCCTTTTGCACGAATGGCGTCCGAATTGCTCCGCCGTGGAGAACCACCGAGTCAATTTCGTTGAGCGTCAATCCAGCAGCAGCGAGGGCTTGTCCAAGAGGGCCGCCAACACGGGCAATGTGGCCAGCGGCCATCTCCTCAAACGCGGCGCGAGTGAGTTTGTATTTGAAATTGACCTCTTCGTCGTAAAGGCCCTCGAAGCTGGTGGAAGTCTCAGTGTTGGCACTCAGCACCTGTCGAACCTTTTCGGCGTCCTTCCAAAGCCGGGCCATAGTCTTTCCGTGAGACTTGATCTGCCCTGGGGTCACCTTGTCCTTGAGTTTCTGATGATCGGCCAATTTTGAGATCATGTCATTGACGATCAGGTCATTGAGCGAATCACCGCCCAAAGTCTTGTCCCATCCGCTTCCCAGAACATGGATCTCTTGAACGGTCTTGTTAAGCTTTCCAACGTCCTTGACCTTGCGACTCTGGAAGCGGAGCACACTGGCGGTCGTGGAGCCCGCACCCATGTCGAAGACGATGTGGTACTCCGGCTTCTCGCCATCGGAAACGCTAGGAAACTTGCGGCTGGTGGCATAATTTAATCCAACGGCCAGTCCATCGCTGACCAGAGCCTGAACTTTCAAGCCTGCCAATTCGGCTGCGAGTGAAAGACTCTTCTTCTCTTCCGCAGTGTAGAAAGCAGGGTAGGTGATGACCACATCGCGAACATCAGAGCCCTTGCCAGCAAGCGCATCAGCGTTGGACTTGACTTCCTTCAATTGCATTGCCAAAATTTCCTCTACAAGGAAGGCGGTCTTTCTCTGCTCTTCGCCTAGACGGTTGCTGCGCAATGCGACTGAGCCACGCTCACCGGGGGCAGCTTCAAGCTTCAAAGCTGGATACCGGCTCCAGTACTCCTTGACAGCCTCGTTATTTCCCTCGTCAAAAGGAACGCCCAGGAGAGTCTTGAGGTTGATGTATACATCGTCCGGGAACCGAGCCGCCAGGGCCAGCGCGTTACCGCCGTAGAAACGTTCGGGGAAAGGTGCCTTGCTATCTCTCGTCGGTTTGAACGCGATTGCTGCGGATTCCTTGCGCTTCGAGTCTTTGCTTAGGACAATTTCAAGTGGTATCCCCGGTTTTACTAGTGTGGCCTTGAAGTATTCAGTTCCGACATCGAGTCCGAGAACAGCTGAGCCAGCTGCTGACACTGGGGTTGAGAATAAGGCGAGTAAGACCAGAAAAGGAAGGACGACAATTGATAGAATGGGCGATGTGAATAGTCGCCCGCGACTTGTAGAAGCCATGTTCGATCGTCGATCTGCACGCTGACAATTTCTAGTTAGTCGCTAATAGCCTTCGGGTCTGTTGCATTATTTCGAAAGTGGGACACACCTAAAGATAGCAGTGTTTACACATAAAGCTAAATGTTAATGTGGATGCGAACTTGACTAGAACGCCCGAGTGCTTTTGAAATTGGACAGCGTTTTATGCCCTGTATGTCCGGCGAGACTCAAGGCTGGCGAGTAAGTTTCGGAGAGCCCTTGATCACAGTAATGAAAGATTGGACAGAGTGCTTCTATTTCAAGCCATTCGGACGCCAGAAAAGAGCTGTGGCCACTTGTCAATAGAAAGGACGAGATGCATCTCTAAGGCCACGGGGCCGATTGCGATAAGAGACATGTTTGCACTTTTTGCACAATTACGTAAGGGAAGTCAGGCTCCCCGCCAGGCTAGGCAGCCTCTCTTCTCCACCACCAGGCCGATTCATCCTGTCCAATCACCTGAAACGAGATATCAACAGTTGCAAAGCTCGCTTTGCCTGCCGACCTCATATGTCTGGCCATACCGAGAACACATACAGGTGAATGCTCAATCACGGATGTGGCAAACCTCGTCCTCGAAATCAACTACCTCGCAGCAATCTGAAGTGCAAGTTACCGTTCAGTTCTGGCGCTCGGTCATCCGAGCACGTCAGTTATGTACTATGGAATTGCTGCTTTACCAATTGTAAGTGAGTATTTTAGTAGCCGTTTCCTGATCTCGCCTCAAGCGACAATAAGTAGAGCGCAGGTCGAACTCAATAAGTAGAATGGTGACCTCGTGCGCGTGCAGACTGAGTGAGGTGCAGACTATCGGAGACCACTCGCTCGGTGACTCCGACCGTGATATATCGAGTATCTCATGTGTCCTCGCTAGACATCAACCTTACTATGCCGAATTCCACAGCTATTGCTACATTTGGATAGGTATGCACGTATCTGTTAGGACTGGAATAGCTAGAAACTCTCGCAGTCCTCAAATATCTTCGCCCCCATTTGTCTGCAGCCATACCTGATGCAGCCAAGTTGGCCTTCTCAAGTCCTCTGTGGTCTTCTACGTATGGCCTTGAACTTTTGACTTCAGTAGAAAGCCGGTCAGCGTACTTGGATGACAAATGTCAATCGATCCACCTAGGTAGGTAGATACTAGGGCGCAGCTCTCACTTGCATATGTCATTGGGACTTGCCTCGAATAGCTCTATTGAGCTAATGTAAAAATCAGGACAGATATGACCAATTGCAGCGCCAGGCATCTATTTATATGAGAATGGCCAAAAGGAAGCTGAGCACGACAAAGTAAGAATCAAAATGTTCGTCACATTAACAAACAGATTTAAGAATTAACTAGGGCGCACGTTAATTATCATTTCTAAGGAGTGGCCGTCAGTCATAAGACTTCATAAATTGCCACCTGCCGAAGCGACGGTGACAACAATTAAAGTAAGTTGTTCTTCAGGGGTTTCCACCGCACTGATCCCAGAAGTGTCAAGAAGGAAATTTTTATGCCAGGATTTTGTGTTTTCTTGCTCTTTCGAGTTGCCCATTTCACTCATTCGCCAGGTCATCCCGCATTCAGTCGTGGGGAAGGAGAACATGAAGTGGAGTATGTTCACCTTTGTCAAAGCCTGGCAACGGTCAATTGAGAGATGCTCTTAAATCAGAGCGTAGATCACAGCCAGAGCTGGAATCAGCCCGCTCAAGGAGCGCTGGAATTGGGGAGTTCCAGCATTGTAAGCAGGGCTCGTGGAAGCAGGAGCCACAGGCGCAGTCGTTCCCGCCGCGCTAGTAACAGTTGAGGCAGGGGCCGAAGACTGTACGGGTGCTACTCCCGAAGGAGCAGGCTCGGTAGCAACGGGGGAAGAGGAAACCGGAGCTGGTCCGACGGGGACGGTGTGAGTTGCCGGGGGCTGAGTTGCAGCAGGCTCAGTAGTTTGCGATACAACGACTGGTGAAGGTACAGCAACGGTCGTCGCCGGGACTGAAGTAGTAGGCTGAGGGCATCCTCCACTGCAGGTGACCACAGAGGTGATAGTCAGCGTGCTCGTGGCAGTTACAGGTTTAGTGATAGTAGAAGAGCCGGTAACGACGGTACTCCACGTGACTAGAATACTGTCAGAATTGATTTTCCCCAAGAAATTTTGCCAATTCACATACCAGGGCAAGTCGTTGTGGTGTAGACAGTGGTCATGGTCGTGGTGATAGGGGCAGGTACAACTACCGTGGTGGCAGGCACCGAGGTAGGCTTAGGGCAGCCTTCACTGCAGGTGACCACTGAAGTGATGGTAAGTGTGCTGGTCGCAGTCACAGGCTGGGTGATAGTGGAAGAGCCGGTGACAACGGTAGTCCAAGTCACTGAATTTGTATTAGTTTCAAACCTCGCAAAAGGTAAAAAAATATTTGATTGTGCGTACCAGGGCAGGTTGTTGTGGTGTACACGGTGGTCATGGTAGTGGTGAGCGGTGCGCTAGGTGTTGCAGTGGTCTCGCAAGGAGTGGAAACTGCGGACGTGCTGTGGGTAATGGGCTGCGAGCCATGCGGAGTAGTCGTCTCAGTCTCACAAGGAGTGGTGGTTGTGGACATGGTGTGGGTGACGGGCTGCGAGCCATGCGGAGTAGTCGTCTCAGTCTCACAAGGAGTGGTGGTGGTAGCAGGTGGGGTTTGAGAACCAGACTGCGTAGTAGTCGTCTCGGTCTCACAAGGAGTGGTGATCGTGGACGTGCTATGAGTGACAGGCTGCGAGCCATGCGGAGTAGTCGTCTCAGTCTCACAAGGTGTGGTGGTGGTAGCAGGTGGAGTTTGAGAACCAGGCTGCGTAGTGGTGGTGGTGGTGCTGGTGGTGGTAGTCTCACAAGGAGTAGAGGTTGTGGACGTGCTGTGGGTGACGGGCTGCGAGCCATGCGGAGTGGTTGTCTCAGTTTCACAAGGAGTGGTGGTTGTGGACATGGTGTGGGTGACGGGCTGCGAGCCATGCGGAGTGGTTGTCTCAGTTTCACAAGGAGTGGTGGTTGTGGACATGGTGTGGGTGACGGGCTGCGAGCCATGCGGAGTGGTCGTCCCAGTCTCACAAGGAGTGGTGGTCGTAGGAGATGGAGTAGAAGTAGGAGGAGGAGGGTGAGGGTGCGAGCTAGGCTTAGTGGTAGTGGTAGTCTCGCATGGAGTAGTGGTAGTAGGGGGAGGAGGGTGAGGGTGCGAGCTGGGCTTAGTAGTAGTGGTAGTCTCGCATGGAGTAGTGGTAGTAGGGGGAGGAGGATGAGGGTGCGAGCTAGGCTTAGTGGTAGTGGTAGTCTCGCATGGAGTAGTGGTAGTAGGGGGAGGAGGGTGAGGGTGCGAGCT
>WIWV01000198.1:0-30750 GCA_014839625.1 Penicillium ucsense
GCCGCCGCCCTAAATCTTCAATCCCCTTTCCTGGTCTCGATAGCTCAACGATCAGCCTGAGCTGTACCCTCGGTCTCAACGTCGGTCACCAGTATATGAACCACATCGTTTCGAGGCTCCTCCGAAACTGACATATATCGACATCGCGCAGCGGGGGCAACCGTAGCCGATGAGTTCTTCTTCTGGTGGATGAACCAAAGCTGCGCGGCACCAAGCAGCGCAACGAATGAGCTTCCCCACCAAGCGAGCGCAGTGCAACCAATCTGAGCACCAGTACTATAAAGAAATCCCGCGACCGGGGGTGCGACAGTGCGAGACGCAGCGCCAGCAGATGCAGCCAAACCGTTAATTTTTCCAAGTACAGAATCGGACGGGCTGGCTTGCTTGATGAGGATGAGGAGAACGGGGTAGTCGATGATAGACAAGACATTTCGGACTATCAAGCAGGCGTAGATCCCAACAAAAGTGAGATGCGGGGGCAGAACAGCGACGAAGGGGACCATGAAATAGGCAATTGGATGAAGAATTGTCACAACGACAAACAAGCGCCACACACCGAGCCACTGGGCCAAAGCAGGGAATATCACGCTTTGAATGACCAACGCGATGATACCGTCTGTCGACATAATCATTCCAACTGTCTGGGTCGACAGGCCCACGCCGCCTGGTATGTCGAGAAATGAGTTTCGACCAGCTCCATGGCCACGGTTGTTCTCATCTTGGAGAAAAATGGGCAACAGGTGGTCATAGGTCATTGAGTGATAGGTGAAAATGGCAAGCGCGACGACCAACATTGTGACTCGGCAAGTAAAGGCTTGTGGCTTGCTGCTCTCTTTCCAAGCCTGGGGTGAGCCGTCTGCCATGACTTCCCAGTTGGCATCATCATGTAAGCTGACCTGGTTGAAGGTCCCATATGATTCCGCACGTAGATCAACTCCAGCATTGGCGGTTGCACCAGATGTGGCAAGAAGGGGCTGTTCAGCCGAGGTGTGCTCGAAGAATTGGTGAGTACTGTGAGGTTGCATCTCCGGATGGGTCTCCTGAAGAAACAGCCATCCGCCAATGATGCTCAAAAGCAACATCAGGGAGCACACGAGATTAGGCAGGAGATACGGGAAGCGTCCGAAGAGACCATCGGCGGGAAATAGAGCAGGGTAACCTTCGGCAGGTTTTGCAAGCAGCCCGCCAATTGCTAAAGTCCGTGAATTAGCGTGAAACTGAATCTACAAATGGGTTGGGGGGCCAGTCTGTCTAGAATTGAGCCCTTACCTGGTCCAATGATAGTTCCAATTGACCAAACAAAGGGCATGATAGCATACGCCCGTGCTGTGACACCAATCTGGTAAGCTCACCCAGTTCCATTACGTCTCATGGGAATCACCAAGAAAAGCACACTTACGTTCATGCTCCGGGCGCTTCACCAACTCGCCAACCATGGTCTGGATAACGCCGATGTTTCCGTTCAGCGCACCGCCGAGCGCTCGGCCGAGAAGAGCGACCCAGAAATTGGGAGCAAACCCGACAAGCAGTAACGAGAGCATCGTTCCGAAACAACCTGAGAGTAGCACAGGTTTGCGGCCAACACGGTCGGACAGACTGCCCCAGAACATTCCGGTCATGGCTTCAGCCAGGGAGAAAGCGGAGATCAGGATGCCCGCGTAGAAAGAGGCATCGCTCCCACTAGCCATGTGAAAATCCTTGACCATGACCCATGAGTAAGGGAAGATGGAGGTCAAGGCAATCGGCTCGGCGACACGACATATTGCTTCAAGAGCCGAAGAGAGAGGGAGAGAGAGTCAGTAAAAGGAGAAACGCAGTCATGCGACAATCGCGAAGAACAGCAATGGACGAGAAACTCACCCAGAAGAAAGAGCTGAAAGGTGGGGAAACTGTCGTCCGGTGAAGCAAGAGATCTTGTAGCTGGTGTTAATACCATCGTCCTGAAATATTAACCGAGTTCTTACGGCAAAGCGTCTCAACAGATTGGCGCGTCGAGACTTTTTTTGGCGAAATTGGGTTTGCCGCTCCGAGTGATGAGTATGAGGGAACTCGATGTCGGTGAGAAAGTTGGTTCAATAGCACGTGCGAGGCGTTGACTGGAATCTCGCTCTAATTATGCGAGCAGGGCGAGCACGGAGAAGAAGATTACGGGACTGAAGAGCGAGCAGCACGAGGGTATCGACGAGCGGTGACTTGGAAAGGAATTGACCGCGGTAAGGTGAGGCAGTAGGAATGCTAAGGTGGCAGAGGGATGATCACTAGAGGAGACAGGGGAATTGGAAGAAGAAGTCGCATTTCCATTACTAGAAAGTGTCGCTGTAACCAGCCGAACTGAGACCCGCAGGGGGGGGGGGGGGATGGGTAAGTCGGAACCAAACTTATGCCGGTCACGGGCACCCCGTGTGATGTACAAAGACAATCAGGGGTACTGTACTACATGATGGGTGGAGAATGAGATAGTACCTTAAGGTACCGGTCGAGTATTCTTCTGCACTAAAACGCACCGCAAGTACTGGGAATTGTTGAGCTTGATACCTACAAACGAGTTAAAACTCCACGAATTCTCTCGTGAGAACGCCATCGAGGCTGAGCATTGATTTTCAGCGTGACATTTTGTTGCCGACTCGAAGATGAGACCAAAAGAAGGCCTCGTCGAGCGCGCACTTGTTCAGGATCTTGAGCGAAGTTGCTCAACCGAGATCTCGTAAGTGCAAGGCCATTCGCAAAAGAAATCTATGATCCCAAAGAAAGACAACTGGATCGCACACGCGCAACTTGCCCATTACGTACCTGCTACTAGAACAGTCCCAGTCACGCATATCGCAGCAGACATCTTCAAAAAAAAAATCTTAACCCCTCCACAACTTACCTCACCCAGCCAATGGCCACCATCCTCTGGGCGGGATTCCCGAACAGAGTTTTGGAGGCAGGTGGCAAGACCCACCAGGGCCCTGCGCCAAATATCTGGGAAACAAGCAAACAGGTTATGCACCGTTGCGCACTGTAGTAGGGCGCTAGTAAGGTCGATGGACTGGCAAATCTACCTGGCCGTTCCGAGCATCCGTTATCGAGTGGCAGAGACGGGCGAGGTGTGGGAGGACCGATGAGGGTGTAATGTGGTACGTCGGATGGTACGCGCGGATGGGAGGATTGTCCTTCCGCGTGGCCATCTCACCGTATTTTTCACGTGATGTTGCATGATAACTCGATGCAGCCCACAAAGCGATACCGAGTCCCCTTGGCGTGCACTTCCGGCAATGAACGAGTCATGGCCGAAGTCGCAGCATGGGCTTGGTGCATGATGCAGGACAACTCGTTTTTCGTTCGGAGCAGGCATGCTCAAGAAAGGTGACTTGATCACTACTCACGATCTGAGACTATATATACTATGAATGACACAATAACCATGAAAACCTTCGACCCTCAACCAACATACTGGCGGGAGTACATAACTGAATCAGTGAATAGTACATACGGTAGTGGACGTCAAAACTGCCGACGGTGGGTGCCATTGCCAGCACTTGGGGAACACCCGTTGGCTACGGCACCTTTTCCGGACCCACCCGTCTCCTCTTGCACTTACTTAGCGGCCGCAGGGGGTCCTTTTCTTATTTGATATTCCACCAATGGTCATGCTTTGCAGAACCCGCTCACCTCTGCTGTAATTCCATTGATAGACATTCCTCTCATCGTAAAATCCAGCATCAATGTTTCTCACGAAACAATGCATCTATCCTGCGGGATCGGGCCATGTCGACCTCCCGTAGGCTTTGGTGTACCAGCCGGCTCAACCGGGCTCTTGACTCGGTCCTTGTGTCTCGCAAGGCTAAGATTACCTCCTCCGAGCCTGGGTCATCCACGCACCACACAACACTCATCTACTTACGAGTCATAATGCATGGGGTTGCGAGTCAGGTCAAAAGTACAGTCCTCTTCATTGGAGCTTCGAGGAGCTCGCGATTTCCACGCGGCCAGCTTGACTCGTCCCAATTCACCTCTAGCTTACAAATCCAACTCTTATCATGATGTCAAACAAGTGCAAAGAAGGCCTCAACTTGATTGTGTAGTGTTGATCTCTGGCTCATGACAAAAGCAGGTAGAAGGAGACGGAAAAAAAGCAATGACGGTTCTTGCCCGGTGAGTACCATTCAGGGGAGAAAGATCTGGACAAGGAGGGGTGTTCTACACGCCGAGGATAGGGGAAACAAAATAGGAAAAAAAAACAAAAACAACAAAACCCGCCACACCGAGCAAAAAGAAGCGAGAATTGCGAATTCATAGCCATTTCCCAACAACGCCAGCTCAAATGGTCTTATGCAAGCTGAAGGATAGGAAGTTGTGATGACTCACGGAACAAGATAGTGCAGGTGAAAGTGGAACGCAGGGCAACGACGAGTCTACATGCAGATGTCAATTCAGCCTCCCCACAAAGATCCATTTTCCATCACGAGCGAAAACTTAGGGCGCCGCCTCCCTATTCGTGTTCTGAAGAATCTCCACTGATCGAGTCTCGAGTTCTTTAGGCATTGCCTCACTCGGGGAATCGTGCGCGTCGATCGTAGAAGAATCGGTGTTGGTCGGGTCAGCCGGTTGGGCGTCCGTCAGCTCGTGATGAACAGAAAGAGCCTTGCTCGAGGAACCTTCCGCTCCCGGCGCTGCGGCGTCTTCAACATGTTCAGCAGCTTGGCTCTTCTCATCATCGTCAATCACGGCCGCCAAACTGCGAAAGTTGAACATCGGTTCAAGAGAAGGATTACCGCCATCGGCACCGGTGGGGCTAACGTTCATGTCGCCGGGGGTAGCCTCTGTCAAGGAAGATATTGACGAAGAGGCACTAGACACTTGGCGAAGATGAGAAGGCTTTGACAGGTCCGCGGTGCTCCCAGCGTTCGGGGGTATCAGGCTTTGATCTGCCGGACTGGAAGAGCTGGACGGAGTCGACGTGGTAGCAGCAGCAGCAGCGGGTCCTGGTGACGAACGATCAACGGCCTTGCCTTTACCTACTGAAGAGGACTGCTCCGCAACAGATGAGGCACTACTGGTTTTGCTCATTGCTGGATCCGCTTGAATCCCCAATGCTGACGCACTGGCATTGTTGCTGTATAGACCAGTCTTGCGAGCTGCCTTTTCAGCCTTCTTAGCCTCCTTCTCCTTCTCCTTCTCCCTGCGCTTGGCCTCCTTTCGAATTTCCTTCTCTTCCCGCCTCCGTCGATCCTCCTCACTCGCGAGACTCAAACGAATAGCCTCCATCATCATCATCTCTTCCAAATCGTCAATGCGACTGCGACGTGCAGTTTCTCTGGTCGCGGCTGGATTAATCTGTCCTTCCTCTGTCGAGTCGGTCTCCGCCGCGGGGCCTCTGGGTGGCGTTCGATCAGGACGTTCGCCCAGGAAGGCAAGGGCATTGAGAGCTGGAGACCCGGACCGGCCGGCGTCTCCATGGGTTGCTCTCCGCAACCCTCGTCGGCTCAGACCAAGGCCACGAGAATCATTGCCGGTGCCGCTGCCGGACGGTGTGGCATTTATCAGATACGCCGCCGTGTGCAGGGCTGTGGCAGCGGCCGATCGTCGAGCGGCATGAGCACGGGCGTTGGCAAGCTTCTGGGCCCAGTCCGGGCGTACCCGGTCGGTCGTTACAACACCTGGATCGGTTGCGGACAAAGACGTGGCGCGTCGTCGACCGGGGATTGGGAGCGCATTGGCCGAGGTGAGAGAAGTAGTAGAAGAAACGGGAGAGACGACAGTAGGGGAAGGGCGCGTGGCCAAATCGGTGGCATATACCAACCCTCGGCGGAAGGGTGGCGCGGCGTAAGTGACTCCAAACTCGGGCTGCACGCAAAAGGGACAAGATGAGGGCTCGGAAACCAGTTGCCCCTCACCTGAGTCCGCGGCTGGCGCGGCACCCTCGGCAGGGGGTGGCGCATCAGTGTTGGGTTGTTCGTGCTCTGGGGGATGCGGGTCGGGGCGCTTGATTTGCACGAAACATTCCGAACAGATGGGCTGGTCACAGCATCGGGTTCGGTTGAGATATGGAGGATAGTACAGAAAGCAGATGGGGCACTCCGTCGCATCTTTGTACAAGTAGACCTCGAGGGGCTGCCCATTTACAAAGGGGTCCTTGGGGAGCTGAATTTCCCGAGGTGTCAGATCAGTCTGGGAGCCATGGCGGGAGGAACTCGACAGCGCGGCGAGTGTCTTTGCGCGAGTTCGAAAGAAGGGCGAGGTGGATGTCCCAGACGGAGCCGCGGTGGGTAGAGAACCGTTGGGGTTGGAATTCTGCGAGACGTCTGAATTGAGAGACTGTGACCGAGAGGTAATGGGTACGGTGAGATGTTGAATGTTGCTGTCGCCCGACGGTTTCGAGTTGCCGACCTTGGGCGGGGAGTACTCCAACTCTGGCGGGATCTCATCGGGCGGGGGAATCGGCAGCCCTCGAGCCGCAGCCATGATCTGGTGCTCTGCCCATGACTCGGAAAAGTCATTCAACCCTCTCCAGAACGGCGCGAGTCGTCGTTCGATCTAATAGTGTACCATTTCAGCTTGTCAGCACGTCTGCGGTCGCCTCTGATTTTCCCATCCGTGGGACATTTCCCCCGCACGCTGGAATCTTACCATGAGTTGGCGAACCACCGCCTTGTTAAAGTCCTCCGTGCCGACGTAGACGCCTTGTGTGACGAGATAGCCTCCATCCACATGCTCCTCTTTCATGCTGCGCTCGCGCTCCTTCAGTCGAGCGGCAGTTTCCTTCTCCTGGCGACGAGCCTCTCGCTCTTGCTTGGTCTCCCGCCGTTGCTCCAGCGTGGCTACATCCCGCTCCTCGCGATGACTGCTTCCGAATCCCAGAACCGAGAGATCCGGACGACTGCTTCTCCCTGAGCGAGTGGCTTGGTAGACATTTCGGCCGCTGCCGGATGCATCGGAAGACGAGCCCTGCTGGCGAAGCGCACCGGATCGCGATTCCTTTGTTTGGGAATTACCCATCGTGACAGGAAGGGTAGTGAGAGAGGAGAGGGAAGCACGGGGGAGGGAATGTGAGTGACAAGGTGGGAATGCAGAGGCTGGAAGAGCCGTCCCTGTAGAGAGTTGGACACAATTCCGACCGCTCCAGAGTCACGACACGGGATAGAGATGGGTTGGCGGAAGGGAGAACAACCAAATAGTCAAATTCCTCCAACGGCTGGGACCTTTTGGAGGGATTCGGGGCGCCTCAAGGACGATGCGTGGCCAGGCGGTCCAAACGAGCGATCCCGGTCAGTGCCAAGATGACGGAATGGAGGACATGGGTGGTCCTGGGGTTGGAAAGTTGGGTAAGTTGGATGTGGAGGGGCGATGGGAGAGAGCTTGAGAGATAAGGCGGGGACGGGGTTGAGGGGGATAAGGCGATCAGTCTGGAGGAAGCACTTGTGACCTGGGGAAGGCCTGTTCGGGGGAAGAAGATTGAAAAGGGAAAAGTGAGCGACACGAGCCACAGGACAGGGCGAGAGCCCGAGGCAAAGCGTATGATGTTTGTTGCTGCGTTCCAGTAAGCGGCCCACCGCAGTCTCAGTAGTCTAGTAGTAGTCACTTTAGTGCTTGTTAGTCTTTGGGATTGAGACAAGGTGGGTGGAAAGAATGGGGCGCTGCAGGACCTCAGGCACTCAAACTTCACGACTACGTAAGGCAGCTGAGGCTGGTGGGCAAAACGGGAAGACGGAAACAGGAAAACATGAGAACCGGAAAATCCTAAATCATGGGCGAATTGAAAAGTACTTGAGCTTAATTGCTACTAGTGAGTCAGGTAGTTTGCAGCTACCAAATAAATACCTTACTAGAACTACGTTTTCGCAAGACAATATGTGCTGAGTCTGCTGACAGCCTGACAGTACTCAGTAGGTAGTACGTAGTGGTACTAGGTAGTTACTCTACGAGTCTACAGTCTACACAGGTCATTTCAAGCCAAGGCGAAACATACCTTACCCACTCGGTAGCTTAAAATAATGTTCACATAAGTACCTAAGAGAGGCGTTCAATCTTGTCAGGCATTGCGGCCGAGGCTCGTGGCTCAGTGTTGTGCAATGTGCACTGCCTCATGGATGTACCGAGTAATGGCAGGTGTTTAGATTTAGTTTATTCATGGTCTAATCAAATGCGTTTCATTTCTAGTACAATGGATATCAGTGTAAATCTTGACATACAACAGAGTCAATCATATCATCTCGACCTACACCTAAGTTCATCTCTATCTGCGCCAGTGACCAGCTACAATAACCGGATGTGGCGGATGGGATGCGTGCAGTGGCCCAAGCATACCTAAGGCTGGCTCCATCTCTTGGGTGCCAAGAATCACTGTCGGCGACTCGGCAGCAGGCAGCGAGGTATAAAAATAATAAGGAAGACCGTGTATTCTCGAGCAATTACAATTAATCTGCGTACATCACACAATCATGCTTGACACGGTTCTCCTAAGCTCTAAGTGTTATATTGAGGATTGATCGTGCCAGAACTCGAAGGAAGAGACAGCCGAGTACTTGACCGCAACCTGATCAACACCTCGTCATCGATGCTTCCACTCTATTGTCTCGGGAAGCGTTCCTTGAACTGAAAACTCATCATCCAATGGAGTTGACATGTTTTTTGAGCAGCTGTGAGTCAGGTAGGCATGCATGTTCCGCACAACAGTGAAGCACGGTGACCGTCCAGGATGTCAAGGCGTCGTTGCGTACTATCGAGGAGGCTCCACTAAATTATTGACTCGCGCCCGCGTGAGGTAGGCGGTGGCAGAATTTTAATTGAAGCTCCGGCGATCAACCGAAGAGTAAAAAAAAAAGTTACTAGGGCCATCCAAAGCTGCAGTTGCGGCCAATTCTCAATCCATACCTCTCAAACCCAGGTCAATACTGGCCAAACTACCTTCGATGAAATGAGCGAGACGGTCAGGTTACATATATCTCCGTTCACTCCCGAGATTCTCCCTGTCGTTCTACCTCCCTCCCTACGTGAGACCGCAACCGAGATCTCATTTCACTCCATTCCTACGTTTCCTGAAAACGCCTACGGCTACGTAACACTGCCCAAGATGGATGCCGACAAGATCAAGAAGAAGCTCAATGGTTCTATCCTCAAGGGTCGGAAGTTTAAAATTGAGACCGCGCGACCATCGAAGCGGGACCGGGAGGACAGCGAGGATGCGACGAAGAAGGAGAAAAGGTCTTCTAAGAAACGAAAATCGGAAGAGCAGGAAGACGGCGTCCTTGAGGGATATGAACTTCCCTCCGATCGAAAGGTCAAGCGAGGATGGACGGAGCCCTCCAAGAAGGATCGTCGACGGGCGGAAAAGAGCAAAAACAAGGGTGAAAAGACGGCCAAGCCGCAGCCCAAATCCAAGTATACCGAGAAGGAGGAGTGTCTGTTCCGAACCAAGATTCCATCCAATAGGAAGTCTTTAGAGGCGGCAGATGAAAAGAAAGCAAAGAAGGTGAAGAAGGGCATGGAGAATGTTGTACACGAATTCGCCAAGGCCACAACTTTCCCTTCCTTCCTTCGCACGGCGAATGAAGGTACTGCACCCACAGCGGAATTCGAGGATGAAAAAGGATGGGTGGATGCTTCGGGAAAGGTCAAGGAGGCCGTCAGTGAGAAGAGGAGGAAGTCAGACCATCATCCTGGACAAGTGCCGGGTGCCAAGGTCAAGAAGTCGGAGATGAAGAAGCTACTTGTGAAAAAGAAGAGTCCCGAGCCGTCGAGTGAATCGGAGGACTACACCTCCTCTAGTGGCTCCTCGTCGGACGAAAGCTCCGACTCTGAAAGCGAAGTGGACGAGTCGACGGATGAATCATCAACTCACGAGGAAGCAATTGATGCGTCAGACAGTCCAAAGAGGACTGTCGAGTCAGCCCCTGGCTCTGATCATGCGGCAGATAGCTCCAGTGCCAGCTCCAGCTCGGACTCAGACTCGGACTCGGATTCGGATTCGGATTCGAATGCTGACTCTGGCTCTGACTCCAAATCGGATACTGAAATGGTAGACCAACCAACGCAAGACACCCTATCCCAGGTTGCCGAATCTCAAGAAAGCAAGCCTCAGGAGACCGAGACTCAACCGACACAGGAGGTTCATCCTTTGGAGGCGCTCTTCAAGAAACAGCCTTCCACTGCATCTGACAAGGCAGAAGAGCCAGCGCCTGCTACTGGCTTCAGCTTCTTCGGTGGCGACGATGTTGAGTCTGAAGAAGAAACGCAACCCGCAGAGCCTCAAACTCCCTTCACGCCTTTCACCAAGAAAGATCTTCAGTTCAGAGGTTTGAGGAGTGCGGCGCCTACACCTGACACGGCAGCAGTGAATCGTCGCATGAATTGGACAGGGTCTGAAGGATTTGATGGAGAAGATGTGGAGCCAGTCATTGATACTCCGGTCTCCAAGACTCGGGAAAAAGAAGAACCCAAGGAAGAGACCGAATTTGCGAAGTGGTTCTGGGAGAATCGGGGTGATAATAATCGCGCGTGGAAAAAGCGACGACGTGATGCAGCCAAGGAGCAAAGACAACGAGAGAATCGCAGGAAGGGAATGAAGGGCAAATCCTAGAGCTCGTCTTCATTGATTGGAGACTGGGTGGTTGCGTTCTCGTTGAGACACTGTGAAAATAGAATGACCACATTTGAAAGCTGAATATACCCTCGATTACATGTCATATCTAACTCAGTAAATCGGACACTATTTCAGGCCGACAATAGATCAAAGTGCTCACGCCTTCATGACCGTCATACATGCTCGTCCGATCTCACCCAAGACGATCACGTGCAATCATCGATAAGTGGCCGCGATAACCTCCTACCCAGCGAGCTAGCATTCCAAATCCCCAGCTCGGCCGACATGCAGCGCAAGCGAGCTCCAACATATAGCAGGATGCAGGTCGTTCTGCTGCTCATTACATTTCTCTCCCTTATTTCAATAACGACAGCAGCGAGTAAGTCTCACCCATCGGTTCTCTGCCTTGAAAGCGCCTCCAGCCCGAGAAACCGAACCTCCGCTTCTCCGCACATCTCACCTCAACCACCAATGCGCACGCTCCCCGAACTGTACCATGAAGCTCACACTCCACAATTGTCTTATCAGCGCCGACCTCGTTCTGCAAATGCACATGTTTCTCCAATAGCACAATCATCCCACTCGATGCATCCAAGTCCAGCTCCGGCGACGGCGACCACAAGGATGCTCTACGCCTATACGCACGCACATTCGAGACAAGCCTCGATCGCGACTTCGAACTGGATCGCCTCGACGAGACACAGTCATTACAAGATGTATCGGATGGGTCTGCAGGGACGGACGAGACGAATCCCAGCGTGCTGGCCGCGCGCGCGCAGACGTACCGCGCCTTGACCTGCAACGACTGTAATCGCAAGTTTTGCCTCGACTACAAGCTGCCGATTTGCAAGGATGCAAAGGAGGAGGATGTTTTTACGACCTGTTTCCGTGAGTACTATTCGGCATCAAGGAAAGATCGCAACTTATGGACACTCGCGGATGTCTGGGTTTACTCGGGGAGAATGCTTCGGTTGCAGTCGAGCTGGTTGCGCGATTATGAGAAATTGGTGGCTGACTCGAACATGATGTTTTTTTTCTAGAGCGAGACTCGCGAAAGGACCAAGCAGTGGTGTTCATTTTCATTTTCGCAACAGGCGGGCTATTGTTGTGGGCGTTACTCAAGCCTTGGATCGAGCGGTATATCGAGGTGAGAAGGAATAAAGTTCTTGGAATGAAAACCCTGTCGTGGCGGTTGATGAACTTGCCGCGTAAAGTTGCAATCGCTAACACCAAGTCGATGAAATGCACAGGCTGCCAGAGAAAGACGGTCATATATGCCAGTTGGCGAATCTGAGGGATCATGAACTCTCGACTGAGAGCCGGGCGTCTAAAGAAAGCTGTAAGCTACGTGGAACGAATATTATACCTCCTTGTAGGCTTGTACTATGAGTATGCGCGTCCTTGATCGTCGCGGGGCTGGGATGCCTCATGTCGTCCGCATTCGCAAGCAATGATAATAGCGAAGCTATCCAAACCAGCGGATTACGTGAGTTCGACAAGTGCAAGGTTGTGCGCTACCTAGCAGCATATATACCAGGAACAAATACCTCCATAACCCTATTATTAAATAAACAAAAAAAAAATTTTGTTTTAATTTATCCTTTAGTAGGTACTAGGTAGTAGGTAGTGAGTGGCCTTGCCGAGATTACTTCATCTAAAGCCCCGGGGAAAAAGCCGCAAACTAAATTGCAAGTAGTCAATGAACCATCAATGACGTCCTCGAACGAAGTCAAAAGACAATAGCACCAACCTTGAAATGAGGTTCAACTTTTTTTTTCTTCTGGTGGAGAGTTCATTCGAGATGCAGCAGAAGACTGGGCGATCTGTAGACAATTTCATTTTAAGCCCAGCAATTGTTCTTATCTGGGCGCGGTGAAATTCCAAGCGTGGGGAATGGGGATGCATGAACTCAAAGGTACACAGATTGGTCGCTTACGGTAGAAACTATCTATAGAAATTGCCGTCCCGCGATCACCGAGCAGTCAACAGCCAACAACTAGCTGGACAAGTAAGAATCATAATCGCTTCCTGCAGGCGCAGGAACCAATATCGGTCTTGAACAGTTCTTTTGGTTAGTCCTTGGCAGTTGGCAGCTGGCAATTCCCCTTGAGCGACTAGCTACAGGTAGCTATGGTAGTCGGGAGTCGTGATGAGCGGGTTTTAAATTACTTCGCCCAACTTGGATACCCGAGCCCGAAGAGCCCGAGCCCGAAGAGCTCCAGCCCTTCCCGGCGTCAGACCCAATGGCGGTGCCTTTGTTGAGCATGAGCTGTGCCATGGCCCTGCAGTTGCCGGGAAAGAACCTTGAAACCTGCAGCTGCCAGCCGCTGAGCACAGATTTTAAACACTACGCGTCGAAGACCTGCAGTAATGTACTTAGTCTTACGGCGGGACTTAGTAGACAGTAGACACAGTCCAGATCTTGGATGCCGAAGGAGCACTTTAAAGTGTGGTCACTGGTCAGGGGTCCATAATCTCTACGAATGCTGATGACCAAGGTTGGATGAAACGTTCAACAATCTGATATATCTCTTGCCCTGAATTAATGTCAAAATGTTCACGTCAGTAGTGGACACGACTCGTGTTTGTTATTGTGTTTTGGCGCACTAGTACCGCACAACATAGTCTCAAATGGGGCATTGAGGAACCAGGAAACTCGGTACTGACTTCTCCAGAATCTTCAGGGCAGAAGTCAGTGCTGATTCTTCATAGCCCCCGGTTGTGACCAAGTTCCCGGCCCTTGTGGAATGGTTCCAACCCAAGGGAGACCACTTGCACGGAGATTACTACAGTAGTAGTCTCAAAGTTTGACTAGTTTCATGTTATCGGCCGACTGTGTATTGGACTCGCTCAGCCTCACGGTCGTTCCATGGCCAGGGGCCAAGGACCCGACCGGGACCCAATCTGGCTCATGGACTGGTTGAAGACCGAGGAGCACTTCTAGCGCCGCATATTGATGAGGGTGCCTCCCAACCGAGTAAGATCCAATGGGCTCCACTTGGCTGAACGGAGATGAAACCTTTGAGCATCAGATTGGACATGTATGATGATGTGGTGAGTTGCTTGGGGGGCGGGATCTGCAGTTCTACACTCAATGTGCTGTCACTGTTGTGTGTATTGTTGTGGCTTGAGCAGCGGTCCTCGTCATAGTCAAAGGCGGATTATGTACTGGGAGGGGGTAGTACATAACTTACTACATACCTAGGTAGTCATACTACAGTCTACACTCTTCACTCTACCTGAGTCTACACACATAATAAACAATGGAATTCGGGAGTTGATGTTCTATAATCAGCTATGCATGTGTAGATCTGATTTAATGGATGCCTTGTACTCTCTTTGTGATCCTCCAATGATGATCTCGGATCAGACTCAATCTCAGCCTCGTGAGGTGGCTTGGATAGAATATTGTCAGAGCTTCAGAAGTACTTACTCTTAGTAACTACCTAGGTAGTCACCACTTACTCTTAGTCTCTTTGTAGTGGACGGGTTGACATGCTATGTACCTTCTACAGTAGGTACTCCGCTATCCAACTCTATTAGTAGACACTGGCAGCGAGTGACCGAGTCACCACTTTGCTCATTGCTGTAAACAAATACCTTCTCGAAGATCGTACCCCAAACAATACGATGATTTCGTCACAAGGCTGTCGATGATCACTGCTCTGTACGGGCATCACAAAGCCAGTGGACTTGGTGCGTTGTTTGCTGTCAGTGCACGACTGCGCGTTGTCTTCGTATCCGTTCTCATGTCGTTGATAACTTGATGCATTCAGGGGAAAAGCGGATCGTGGAATGCGATCGTGTCGCACAAGATTCCTGGTACGTTTCTGGAACCTCTCCTGTCCATGATCCGACCATGAGAGAGCCTGAGAGGTCAAACTCTGGTCTTCCCAAAATAAGTGGATTGTCCCATGTCCACCAGAGAGTTATTGGCAAGTGGTTTTGGTCGAGCGAACACTTGTGCATGATATGACTGGAGGGTTGGATGAGGAAGCACGGAAAACTTGCTTGGCCCCATCGTGACTCTCCAATTTTAAGATTACGACCAACTGCAGTCTTTGCTGGAGGTGGGTAGCTTGGGCCCGCTGATTTCTTGGCCTTAGTCCATGGGTCTTTTTGCCATCGTGCAACTGGCACAATCTGCATTTCATCTTCGTTTTACCTGTTCCTGCTTGTGGTGGTCTTTTTCTGGTTCCCGGTTGACTTTGGTGATCGAGTCCGCGCCGGGGTTGCACAGTCCCGAGCTAAGCAAGCAGTCGGTCTTGGTGTCTTCTGTTTTTTCTCTCTCTCTCTCTCTCACTCACAACATCCTTCACTCTTTCTTTAACCTTTCCAATCTTCCCGTGGTTCCTCAACGACCTATTCTCTCTCTTCTTTTTTTGCGCCTCGTGTACGACCCGTCACATTTAGATCTGTCGCTAAATCACTGGTGGCGCATTCCAATCGGTCGGACCGTCAGAACCACTTACCCATACCCACCACGTTTGCGCCGGATCTATACACTACTGGTTTCGCTATCTTCTCCCCCTCTTTTCACCCAGCGTGCGCCGATTGGCGTCTTCACCGTGACTTGGCCTCCTTCTTCCTTTTCGAGAATCTTGTCTGGCCGCACGCAACCGGATTTTCATCATGGCAATTTTTGACTCCGAAAAGCGTCCGCGGGGACTCCGTGTGCCGTCCTTGACTGCCATGAAAATGGGCTCGGCCGCCACAAAGTCCCAATTATTTTCTCACAGCAAGAAATCCTACGAGACGTCTGCAACTGCGACCTCGCCGCCAACTAGTGTGACTTCACCTCTTTTAGTCTCTCCAGCAGACCTATACAGCAAGGTGCCTCCACCTCCCCCGACAAAGGAGCTGCCGCCGACCCCAAGGGAAGACTTGCCGCAACCGGCGCATCCGGCGCAACCTGTACAGCCTCTGCAATCTGTGCAGCCAGTGAAGTCAGCTACAACTCAGCTTTCTTCTACACCTTCAACCGTGATGCCAGCGCGGAGAGAAGTGCTCAGGAAACCACCACCTAACAGCGCGGTCCCCATGGCCGGAGCAAATAAGAATGGGTTGCGACAAGCTTCTCAACAATCTCCATCCGAGCAGCCGCAGCATCAGCCACAGTCCTCGCCGCCCTCGAAATCGCCATTGCAAACGCGACCGATGCCTTCCCATCCTGCATATAATGCGCCGCGCCCATCGCAACGGTCGGCGCAGCAGCCACAGCCACCACAAGCACAGGCCTCCGCACCAACACAACAATACCATGCGCAGTCTATGCCTGTTCCCTATTTGAACCATACAGCTTCCGGCCCGGTCACTCACCAGCCTCGAGCTGTACAACCGCCGGTCCAGGCTTCTCAAGGTCCAGTCTCACCACCAGAGACCATCGTGCAAGCAACATCTCCTGCCGACGGCAACACCACATCTTCTACACCGAGCAATGTGACGACTCCGCCAGAAGAACGCATTCATACACCCGAAGAGGGAAGTGCCTCCTTGGACCCCACTTCCAGCGATGATCAAACGTCCTTGTCCACCCCATCAGACGACCTCGATATCCTCCCAGCTACTCTGGGCAAGGTCCACTATAACTGTTTCCAGGAGCATCGCAATATGCCTGTGGCCCAAAATTCATGGTGTCCGGTACCATGCATGACTTGTCATAAAGTCGATCGGCAGATTCGCCATCGGTGCGTCTTTTGCTGTTTGCGGATTTGCGAGGGATGCCACGTGACGCTGCAGAAATGCAGGGGGAGGTCGTTGGCGGAGTTGATGAGCAAAGTCAATTAAGCAACGTGGACGCGACTGGGCCCCCCCGCGGCGCCTAGAGTGTTCGAACGCATGTTCTATAACGTTCCGTTCCAATCTTTTGTGCTCGAGCCGCGGATCTTCAACCATGCCATCGTGGCACCCTATTCGGATCTTGCGGGCTCTTGCATGGGCGCTTATTATCCTATCTCGTTGTGTCTTTATATCTTCCCCCGATTTCATTCCCCATCTTTCCTTGGACCCCTTATCATTGGTTACCCCCGTCTTTTCATATACTTTCACTCATCTTTCTTGCATTTTTACCACCATTCCCGATTGGCAGCTTTATGCCTATGCATGACCGAGCCACAGGCCAGGCTATATATAGACTTGGACAGTCGAGGATTGACGAGGAAACGCATTCCTCACTCCAAGCAGTGTCCGACAACATTGTTTTCCTCATTTCATTTTCGCGACGAGCTTTTATTCTCCTGTGATACCAGTGTGCCAATCGTGTATACTTAATGCAATTAGTACACCAACATAGTGAACTCTTGATTTATGAATGTCCAGAACGAATTGTTTTGGATAATTCACACAAGGACCAGGTCGTGCAACCTACTTAGAAAGCAATTATCAACTCAACGACCATGGAAAAGCCACTGGTGCATATTTGAGTCATGAAGGGTTTGTAAATGTGTTAACGTTATACTTCAAATGGAGACTTCTCCTAATGTTGTTCATTCGTCGCCACACATGAATTGGACTGTGGCCCGTTTATTGATCCCAACTGCCCAGAACCCGTCCATGAGGATAGATAGGTACCTACCTAAGGTAATAGGTGCTAAGTAGGGGGTACTATGTACCAGTCCTGCACCACGATCATTCCAGCACGTGGAACCTCTTAATCATGATCCTCTTCAGTCAAACCGGGACACCCTTCGAGCTCCTCATCCGTCTCATATCGATATTTACACCAAAAACAATACCGGTACGTGTCCCGAAGATACAAGACAAGCTTGTGCAATCGCTCCGTCGGTTCCAAGGCATTAAACGCCTCCAATTCGGGATCTTCATCTTCCACTTCTTGTTCCACGATGGCTGTGTATGCGTCTCTTGTGCCGAGAGCCTGCTGGTCCTCGTCGTCGAGAGTTGCGTCCGAGTAGCCTGGTAGTTTTGTTCGGGGAAAGAATGATGATGGTAGGGATGTTTCGAGTGTGTGGCGGGCTTGCAGCGAGCGCTCGCGCTCTTCGCGCTCTCGGACAAGACTGCGGTAGAGAACGTTGATTTGGGAGGTGGGTTTGTAGGGACGCTGTTGTGGAGGCGGCTTGGTGTGGGTTTCTGAGTCTTCGTTTTCTTGCGCACTTGACCGGGACCCAGCATAGGGGCATTCTCCTTCCGGAGCTGTTCTGGTTGATCTGTCCTCTGCACGCGTGTTCTGGTCATCACCTTCACTATTCTCCGCCTCGGCGTCCAGTCTCTCCGCGACTTTCTGTGCAGCGCGAACTTGCGCCTCTGTGCGTCTCGTCTCGCGCTCTTCACGCACACGGTCCCGATAATCACCTTCCTCCGTCTTCATCTTCTTCGTCGCTTCCTCGGCTTGTTCTCTGATTTTCCGCTTCTTCTCACTATCGAGTCCGATTCCCCCGCGACCTTCCTTGAAAATGAGATTTAGGGGCTCTGCGCGCGCAGCAGGGATCGACTCCTGCGCCGATGTTGGTGTTGTCGGGTGTACAGCGTCCTGTGTCGTGGTTGCCGCTGCAGCGGCTAAGCTGGTCGTCATGGGGGTCTGTTTCTTGCCGAGCGTTTCACCGGGCTTAAAACCTAGTTTGGCCATCATTTGGAAGCCCTTGTTTTCAGGGTCGAGGGTGCTTTTGGAGAGAGCTTCATCGCGACGGGCGGCTTCTTGGGCTGCGCGTTCTGCTTTGGAGGGGACGCGTGCGCGGGCTTCGGCCTGTTGTGTTTGCAAGAGGCAAGATACGGGGATTAGTCGCTGGATTGAATGGTGGAGGGAGTTTGAGAGCATCGACTTCGAAGAAGGAGGGGGGATAGTAAGGGGGTGAGGGGAGGGTGAGGGGAGGCTTGGAGAAGTCGGGCCAGGTACCTCGCGCTGTTCACGCTTCTTGCGCTGCGTAAAGGTCTCTTTCTGAGTTGGTTCCTCAATGACCATGGACATGTAGTCGTCCGCCTCCTCGTCCGACATACTGGGCTGGCTCGTGTGTCTAGACTCTGGCTTGACAGGCAATTGAATTTCGAATTGGGGAGGCCTTCTGAATTCTTGGGGGGTTTCTTTTTTCCCGGTCTTTTGCGGGGAAGGATCTGAATACGGGAGAGTGTGGGGGCGAGTGAGGTCCGCAGGAGGGCAGAGGCTCAAGCCACCGAGTTCCGCACCGCTTGAAACATTGTTCTAGAGCAATTCGAAGACTTCGACCTGATAATGCCCGGGAGCCGCACGCTGGGCCGGATCGTCCTATTTGATCAAATTACCGGATCAACAAGATCGTCTTCCATCGTGTAAAACTTGTGGTTACCTGCCAAGCGGGACTCGTCCGCTTACAGCCTTTCTCAACGGCACCAAGGTCTACTGCCAACATGATGAAGTTACCTTTCGGAGGTTGACTGGATTCGGAGCAGATCTTCACATTCAACCAAGTTCCAGCCCCCAGTGGTCGCAACGGATGGAGACACGGTCGGGCACAGGCCATGAATCCATCAATCATTTACTCCTTCAGGTCAATGTCTCGGTAATACTCCGGGGTTTCCATTCCTGGGGAAGTTTCCCGGCGCCGGGGTCTTCTTCTGGCCGCCGAGATGACCGTCGTAGATCGTTCATCCAGCCTTTATAAGCACGATCCCGAGACCAAAGTTTCGGAGAACAAAGTCGAGAAGCACCTGGTTGCTGCCAGTCTCCATCCATGGCCAAATTCTCCCTCTTATTCCTGGCCTCCTTGGCCGCGGCCAAAGCCCCGGTGGTCGACCTCGGCTATACCAAATATGAAGGCCGTTCACTTGCCAACGGCGTCTCGCAGTGGCTGGGCATTCGGTATGCGGCTCCTCCACTGAACGAGTTGCGATTTGCAGCGCCGCAGGATCCTCTAGCACAAGAGGGAGTGCAACAGGCGACCCAGGTAAGACATTGACGGGTTCTCGTCTCGAAACTGTCCAAGCGTCTTTGCTTGCCGCACAAGAAAACGGTAGCTCTCATTACATGTCGTAGAATGCTGACAATTGCCGATCTACAGCACGGTGCCCTTTGCGTGCCTGTTGCTTCCAGCCTCAACCAGTCGGTGCCGGAGGGAACGTCGGAAGACTGCTTATTCCTCGACGTTTACGCGCCGACGGAAGCGCTCGCCAACGGCAAGAAACTTCCAGTCTATTTCTTCATCCAAGGTGGTGGCTTCGCGTCCTTGTCGAATAACAACTACAATGGATCCGGGCTGATCAAGGCTTCTGATTCGAATATTGTGGTTGTCAACTTTAATTATCGCGTCGGACCGTTTGGGTTTCTGGCCAGTGAAGAAGTCGCAAAGGGCGGCAGTCTCAATAATGGGCTGAAAGATCAAATCAAGGCTCTGCAATGGGTGAAAAAGCATATTGACAAGGTATGTGAGAAACCAACGCGGAAGACTAAACCCATCCTTAATTTGGAAGAACCCACAGCTGACCACATCAATAGTTCGGCGGTAACCCTGACCATGTTGTCATCGGCGGTGATAGTGCTGGCGGAGGCTCGGTCACGCTCCTGCTTTCCGCATATGGAGGCCGTGATGACAAGCTGTTTGTTGGCGCCGCTGCTGAATCCCAAAGCTTTGCAAATATGCTTGATGTAAAAGGGAGTCAGTTTGTCTTTGATAGACTGGCTTCGCGCACAGGTTGTGAAAAAAGCGCCGATCCTTTTGCCTGTCTTCGCAAACTTGATATCGGTACTCTCCAGGCACAGAACATTGTCTCGCCGTACCCCGGAGCCCCAGGAAATCCACTGTACTTGTACGGTCCCACTGTCGACGGCGATCTCGTGCCGGATTACACCTTGAAACTCTTCAACCAGGGCAAATTCATCAAAGTCCCCGTCATCTTTGGCGATGCAACCAACGAAGGCACCGTCTTTGTCCCCAAGAGCACGAACAACGTCTCCGCGGCCGACGACTTTCTCAAAAGCCAATTCAACACCATCACCGACTGTCAGCTCGCCAAGATCAACAGTCTCTATCTCACCGAGAACCAAACCCGCCAGTTCCCCGATGCAGGCATTTACTGGCGCCCTGCAAGCAACGCCTACGGTGACTTGCGCTACACCTGTCCCGGCGTCGATCTCTCCTCCGTGTATGAGAAAGCCGGTATTCCCAGCTGGAACTACCACTACGACGTCAAGGATCCCAAATCCGAGGCCAGCGGCGAAGGGGTCACGCATACCGTCGAGATCAATGCGATTTGGGGTCCTGAGAATGTGCATGGAGGTGCACCGGCCTCGTACTCTACGGGCAATGCCAACATTGTGCCCGTCATGCAGGGATACTGGACGAGTTTTGTCCGGGCTTTGAACCCGAATACACACCGGTATCATGGTACTCCAGAGTGGAAAACGTGGGGAAAGGGGGAGGAAGCGTATCGGCGGATTTATATCCGTACAAATCAGACGCACATGGAGACGGTCCCGCAGGTGGAGCGGGAACGGTGTGCTTATTTGTTGAGTCTGGGAGAGCACTTGAGACAGTAGAATAGAAGCATTATGATTGTTCACGTGCTTAGCTAGAGGATGGTTCAATACCTGGAAAATAAGCAGCTAGATTCGCAACTTGAGCTTATAGGACATCCATGGCTGAGATGAACATAAACCCGACTGCTTCTGCCTTCAATCATGCCCCGGCTGATATAACATGTGGACAGTCATATGGTATCTCAAGATCGTCAAAATCCTTGCATGTCTAGAGACATCGATCACATAGCTAGGTACCTGGTACATCAGGCCTTATACTCCGGCGGTGGTGGCGCGGCCGTCCTGGCACTTGCTGATCCAGACGAGGACCCTTTTGAGCGTGCGCTCGCACTATTGCGCAACATCATTTTGATCTTCGGATCATACGTGAACATCTCCACGTCACAGCCAACTTTGCTTTTTTGGTCCGTGGCCGCACCCTTATCAAGCAACATCTGAATAATCTCAATACTCCCCGCCGCCACAGCCCTATGCAACGGTCTCTGCCTATACTCATTCTTCATTTCCACGTCCACGCCGTGGTCCAGAAACGCCCTGACCATCTCAACATTCTTCGCCTCAATGGCTTCGAAAAAGCACAGCATCTTGGATTTATGATCAAAACTCCCCACCAAAGACGGATAATGCTGCAGGAAGACCTCCACCGTGCGCGTGTGGTTCTTCGTTACTGCCCATGAAAAAGGCGTCCGACCCAGTGCGCCTCTTGAGTCCACGGCCAATTTGGGCCCGGTCATGCGCTCCCAGATCGAGCGATTTAAGCGCTTATCATGCGCGAGGAGAACATCGCATATCTCATGATGTCCCTGCATCGCCGCAACATGCAGCGGCGTAGAGCGATTCACCGGCGCCAGAGTCGGCGCGCCATGGTCCAGAAGATCTTGCACAATATCGAGGTGTCCGCACCGCGCCGCGAGACAGAGTTCTCTGCCGGTCCGGGGGCCCGGGTCACATTCTAGTAGGAGGTGGACGACTTTTCGATGACCGGCTTGAATCGCATAGTCTATAGCGGTCTTGTCGTGTCCATCTCTGAGCTCCGATGATGCTTTTCTCTCTAGGAGGAGTCGTGCGATGTGCCAGTGGCCTTGCTTTGCTGCGTTGTGTAAGGCCGTGGTTCCGATTGTGTCTGATGTGTTGGGGTCCGTGCCGCCGTCGAGTAGTTTGGTGACGATGTCGAGGCGACCTTGGTCGGCTGCGATGATGATGTTGTGCTCGAGTTCGGAGACATGCGTTGATTCAGATGGTTGTGCCATGGAGAAATGAGTCTGGAGAAGCGTTGTGCCTTGAGAGGCAGGGCTCATGGTACGAAGTTGTTTGAAAGGGTGAAATGTATGTAAGAAGTGCGGAGTCAACCATCTTTATTCCACCTCGCGATAGCTCCATTATGAGAAACGGCTGAGGGCGTTCCTTTTCATGATCCGCGCACGCCAAGTTTGAGGCTATGCCTCATTGTGGTAAGATTTAGCGGAAGGTGATTTCCCTCCGTCCGCGCCTCCTGGTCATCCAGTTCCAGGCAACATCGACGACTCGGTGTTCATGTCCCTAGGCACAGTAGTACTACGCTCTTACCTTAGTACACGGTTCGTTCCCTCGTAATGCTCTGCGCCTCCTCGTTTGTGCCATGATGCACCAGATCTTATCTCTGAGCATGTGCCGGGGACATATGATGATTGGGGAAAAGGCCCGCTTATGGATTGACGGGGATGACTCATCCGAAGTCAGCGGTCGCCCGGCCGGACCTACCCAAGCGATGGGCGTACCTGAGGTAGTTCATGTGGTACCGTAGCAACAGTCTGCTTAATCATGGCGCGAAGGCAAACTATATCCATATGATTCAACTTGTGGGCTAGACAAAGAAATCCCCTCCAGTACAAGATGATTTGGCGTCAAGAGATGGTACCCGTATCCAAGTGACTTATAAATGGAGTAATAGTAAATAGACAAGTATCTCGACGCCGATCGCCATCTAGAATGGTTCACCCCGTCAATGGCGATATCGCGGCAATCGATCTATATGACATTGTCCGTTGCATCCACCACTGCCTTGAACTCATCACACATTTTCACCCGCGAGGTTCGCATAAGATCTTTTCGCGTAGAGATACTCATAATCGGGCATGGCGTCTCTGACACACTTTTCCATTAAATCGGCCATGTCAACCCCAAACTCGGATTTCCATTTGGCGGCCTCAGTCGCAATGTCGACGTCGGATTGACTCTTGGTCTTCATGACCCCTGATGATTTCAAGAGTGTGCTTCCAAAGATCTTGTGGAACGAGGTCCTGAATTTGTCTTTGTCTTCATCCTCGTCCTTGGTTTGCTGCTCTTGCTTTGAAGGAGGGTTTCCCTCCTGAGCGCCTGTATCCGCCGTGGATTCCCACTGGAACCTCAGTCGCGATGCATCCAATCCAATATCTGTACAGAATTGGGCCAAGGCGGCTTTGTTCAAGATCACATCATCCGCATCAAGCATCAGCGGATGCGGATCGGTTTTGCACGCCCAGTCGTAGAGGAACCGACTCCATCGCAGAGTCAGACTCGCCCGCAGCAATGGTTCCATTTCCGAATCGTGTAAGGCTTGATGGCTGCGCACGGCCAGGGATGCGCGATAGTACGATGGGAATGCCAGAGCAGGGTGTCTGACCAAGAATACGAGACGCCATTTCTGGAGAACTTGATCGCTCATGACTGTCTGGTTCTCTGGGGACCAGGTTGAGGACGGCGCCTTCTCTAGTCCGGAATCTCCAACTGGATGAACCCGAAAGACCGAGGGAGGGTGAAGATTCGGTTCGCCCATCCACTCTGCGATCGCAGCAGGATTGGAGATCCATAGCGCGTGTTCTTTGAAGAAGTGGATCTTGCCTTGCTCTCGGGCGGACCGGGCATCGCGTTCCAAGTCTTCATAGGACTTTTGAAAACATTCTTGTCGCTCTTGAGTTTCTTTGGCACTGATTTCCCCAATTGGCCGATATGTTTTGCCAGTCACCCAGTGTGGCAGGAATGCCGGGCGGAAATAGTAGCCTGAGGATGGATTGGAAAATGCGCGGGGCTGCTCATCGAGGGCGAGGATCTTGCAGAGTAGATTAGAAGTGGTGCGAGCGTAGCTGACTAGAAAGACGCCTCGGGGCGAGTCAGACGAGGAGGGCTTGTCATTCATGATGAGATGGTGCTAATGACGCTGCGGGTTGAGAAACAGAGCAAATAATTCGCAGTCAAGGTTGGTTGTCAAAAGACAGAAGCTGGAGACAATCAAAGATCTGGCGTCTTCCTACCCAGTGACAAGGCTAGAATGGTGTTCCACGTCATGTGGGTGATCTGCCTCATTTTCGCCTAGATTGTTGGATTGTTGATGTGTGGACTGTGGACTCTGCCGATCTCCTTACTTCTTCATGCATAACCTGACAGGCTCAGCGTGGCCCACATCATGCTCAATGGAAGGTCAAGTGTTTGGTCAAGTCAGCCGCTTCACAAGTCGCACGGCACGCCGAGCTCCAAGGGTACAGTGAGGAAGCACAATACCCTACATTCGTACCATAAGCTGGACAAAACATGGCAATTGCATATACGAAGTCGATCCTGTTAAGCCATCTCCCTCACCAGACTACATATAGCCAGTGTCGAACATGTACTTCGCCGCTGATGCGACAAGCAGAATTTGGAAAACATTAGTAGTGTTTAGCGAATTTCCCCAGCTCGGATCGGCCCGTGGAGGATCCCATCGGCCTCAGATGAGCGGGTTCAACACCATGACCAAGTCACTTCCCATCCTATCCCAGCCCACGTTTCTGCGCCCACTCATTCACCTTGACAACGCCTTTATCTATCTGCAAGGGAGCTTTATTCCTTACGGCTTCTACTGATTGACCGGTTTGATGCATTATCTCATATCTCAGCCTGTCTATTGGAAATGGATCTGATGCCTTGCATACCTCTTGAACAGTAATAAGAGGCGGACACCTACACATGAGATCTGTGCCGAAAGCGCCGAGATCAGTTCTTTCTCTCCAGAGACAACGAGCGAGCGAGATACTTACACTACCACCCATTGTGGTGCTAGTTCGCAATTGCGCATAGGCTTCGTATCGAAATGATTCAACTTTTGTAACAAACCCGAATCGGTCTACTCCACGTAGCTGGGATACAATCAGGCGTTCATTAGAAAGATACGCAACTCAAAACGATATTGTAGTTTGTGAGTCTCGAACCAAAATAAAGATCTACTGAGATCTACTTAGGGGCCGGGACGGGATGACCGCATGTACAGCAGAGAGTAAAGAGACTGGCACGGAGATGAGTATCGGATGAGAACCATCTTTGTGTCTCGAGTCTCACGAAGCGGGCACAAAGTCTGGTTACCATAAGTTGCACCTAGAGACCGTCGTGGATTCTCTAGGTATACACGGAATCTCGCACAATCTCCAGTAAATATGGTGTTTCAATTCACTGGGTGGTTCTCTCTCAACTCGACAAAATGCAAGTTTGTTTGAGACCTGATCTTGCGTATTTAGGAAGTCCAGAGAGTCAGAGCACTACTTCATGAATGGCATTGCGTGAGTAGATAGACAAAAAGAAAGGCAAAGAAGAGGGAAAACCTGTGCACAGGAAGAAAAACCCTCTAACGCTGCACATGTTCGTTTACCAACGTGTGAACAGATGGTTTAACAATTGATGAAGGAAACCCTTCATCAGAGGTGCCTCCATCGACACAAGCCCTTCATCACCGCAGAGAACCATCCAAGGCTCACATGCAGCTATACAACCCAAACGCGTCTTCTAACACCAGTCACTATGGTCACTACCACCGTTTGAGCAACTGTTACCGCAAAAGCTGAGGAAAGTGATGGCGCCGTTGCCTCCATTAGCGCAGTAAAATAGAGAATTCTCAATATGGGCTTTGTCGGTTGGTTGGCCAGATCGCTGGAGCTCATTGTAGATGTCATCATAGTAATTGCCTTTGGCACGTGCTTGGGTCAGAACCGCCAGCTGCTGCAAAGATAGTCCCACAAGAAGTTTTGCGACGAAACAAACTGACCTCGATTGAGTAGATTATAGCCGCAGTAATCTAGCTGGTATTGGCAGTTGCTTGCAAGGGCAAGACCAAGACTGGTAGCCATGATGGTAAGAGACGGAAGAGTGATTTTGACCATGTTGGTGGAATTATCAGTTTGCTTTAGAGTCGGATATTCACTGGATGGGCTTTGTAGAAGAGATAAGATGATGGTTCAACTGAGCGAGAAAAGGAATTATTTATATGCCACTTCGAGCTCTTCGGAACGAAAAATCAACCTATATCCATGAGCCTTGTGTCCATCCTCATCCCATGCAACCTTACACAACCCATATCCTTTTCCAACCTCATCCAATCCAGGAATCAGACCCCACCAAATTTGTCCCGCTGTTTCAATGTGCCAGGGATTGATCCTGCGCCAACATTGAACACCACCTTTAGGATCAGGCGCGCACTGTCGAATGCAGATCTCTTCCGCGAGTGATAATAGCACGCGATGGAGGGGGGGGTTGATTCTCCAAACGACACCTAATCAGGAGAACTTTCCCCGCTCAAAAGATTGTGAGACCTTCTGCAGTGAATTGTTCATAACTTGAAATCAGGCCGCCCAAGATAGCGTCGTGGCTCTCATGCAGGGTCTAGTTCAAGAGCAGTAGGTGGTATCCGTAGAGGGAGGCCTTACATCAACTTTCTCGAGCGATATGTGGATTGGAATGGACGACAACCTTAAGAACGCACTTTCGACGGCCCATTAGGGTCAAATTTCACCTCTTGCTGTAAGTGTCTAGTGTTGAGCCCATATTCAAAGTCGTCTCTCACTTGAGCACACCATGCTTGGGTTCAGGTTTGGTCGAATACCATAACTTGTATCTCCGGCGGGGGGCCAGCGATTGAAACAGGTACAAAGCCCTGAATATATCTTTTTCTGATATTGCTCCTGAAGCTATCACTTTACTAGTTATCCCCTAGGAATCGCATTCTAAAATCTGCCAGTCCAGCTGTCATGATGGCGTGAGAGATCAAAGTAGCTGGTGCAACTAAACGAGCTTGTGTGGAAGGCGCGCCAGTGTCTGGGTCCTGACAGTTAGTCAAGTGATGATTTAGGAGATCCATCATTGGCTCTGTTCAAGAAAGAGATACCCTCCAGTCTCTGGCGACTTGGTAGCCTCACGATTTCGTAACAGATTTGCCGATTTGCTTGCGGGTGAGTCTGGCTGATTCATAGCGGCGAGTCTTCTGATATATTGTGGAGAACATTCTCCCTCAATGCTCCAAGCGAGCTAAGCATTGTCAGATGTTTTCAAGATTGACTCGTAGTGCAAACAATGTCCGACCCGCAAGGGTTGCATATGTATGTCAGTAGCAGGGAAAGTAGCATGTCGCACGGGTCATCAACTTAGATATCCTCACGGACGGATCGTCCCGCAGTCAGGCCCCCCGAAGGATTAACCTTAGTATCCACCCTCACAGAACCCTGCCGCCACTCCACCTGTAGTCGGTGGTAGTAGAATGGCCAAATCATCCAAACAGACAGTCGAACCCGCAATTCCACATCCTGCGGATGCGCCCGGGGTCTTACCTGATTTTGACGCGCTGTCACAGCGCCGGCTGGCTAACTAGTAAAGTAGAGAAGAAAAATCCTGGAAGTGCCCTTGAGCCATGATGGTAACTTAACACGGGTCACGTGGTATATCACCTGATTTTGAGCTTGACGATATCACCCTAACCACCAATAAGATGGCAATGATTCTGCCGGAAGTGAGATCTTGGCCGCATTATGGCTTCGCTTCGCTCAGCATAAATCAAACCAGAAGCCCACCACACTCGGACACATTCTCTAATCTTCAACAACCCTTTTCGTTCCATTGAGAAATTTCAAATCGACAACCTACCTATGACTCTGCGGACCTCTACCTTTTCTTGACAATGCAATCAGAGTCTGAGGACCTAGAATGGGGATCCCCATCCATTGTTGTTTGGACGGAGCTCCAAGTGCCTATCGGACTGGAGTCTGATCAACAACGATGGATAGGATACTTTGAACCTTTGGTACATGCCATAGGCCACTATGAGACTGCTTGGGCTCGTCTCCGCGTGAACAAAGATAGGGTTATTCTAGGCACATGTACGTGATAATACCTATCAACAACGAGTAGGGTACTAAGTCTGGACTCTAGGGTGGCAGGGTGGTAGCCCGGCGTATAGAGCATTTCAAAACTCTCCGTCAGCTCAGCTTTTTAGGGAAACTCTTGCTGACGATGGAATTACGTTCTTGACATCTTATGAGACCACCTTTCGGGGAGGACATTGGTTTGACCTTGTACCCCGATACTTTGTCACCATCTTCTGGGTTTACTTCAAAGCTCCGGTCACGGAAGCACAGAAGCGCGAAGTCGGAAATGGTGATGGTATTCGCCCACCTGCTATCCTCCGCCCCCGACCAAACGAGTTGCTATCACCAAAACCTCCCGTCCAGCTCTGGGCTTTACATAATGAGTATCTACATGGCGAAGAAGTTCACTCGCTACTGTGGCCGCATTTCTGGAGGGATGAGGAGGCATCGCTATTCAGACACGTGAAGTTTTGGACAGGTACAGGCGAGACGTACTTGGAGACCTTTCATCGGTTCCTCCGTGATACCGGCGCGATGGAAGTCAAAGAAGATTACTGTGAATTCAAAAAACTCGTCCCCATATAAGTGCGGCTGCATTTATGGCGACATTCCCGAGTTCCCGGTCGTATGTGCAGGATCTTTGCATCATGTCGAGAACAGGACGCTACGTGGAAGCCAAATCATTGGATGCATGTAAACCTGATCATCGAAACGCAAATATCTCGGACGCGAGCCAAAGCCGTGTGCGAAAAGCGGAAGATTCAACTTATTTATCAGAGTATAAGGCATAGCCTACGCACCATTAGACTTGGTTCATACTTTTGCTCATCCGTGTCGGTTCAATAGGCGTGCGAGCCTTGGAGTTTATTTGTATACGCCTAATCTATGACAAGCTCATATCGAAATTTCCACTGTTATTGATTCATGCTGCTTCGCTATCAAAATAGCTAGCTCTAAATTGAGATCAATTGAGCAACCCCAGTATCGAAACTCCATCTGTTATCAGACGACCCCGACCACTGAGTCTGCAGGAAATACCAATAACCCACAGTGAACCATAAGTATGATTCAGGGTTACGTCGAATAAGGTGCTCGTGGTCTTTGTCGTAGGGCACAGGCACAGCAGTCGGCTGCTTGCCCTGGAGCCAATCTTGAGATTCTGTCCATTGATCTTTGGGGCCGTTAGAAAATGCACGGATAAAAGACAACCTGCGCTCTCTCGTGGAAAACTCACAGCTCAAATCTGGTGTCTGATCATTCCCTAGGACCACATGGTACAGTTCGTGATAAAACGTCCCGGACTGTGGAAGAACATTGGCGAGCGCCATTCTTGCCTTAGGTGCTGTGTTCCCAAGCTTTGCACGTTTGACTGTAGATTTGAAGGATCTGGGGCACAGTGTGAGGGTATTTGGCCTTGTCTGCTCCTGTGACGCCCCAAGGTTTTGCGCCGAGTTGGTGCAATAGGTCTTGCCTTTTTTGTAGCTGTCATCGAAAAGGTATTGAGACATGTCACCCGCCCAGTAAGGTACTTTTCCAGTTCTCTCCCAGTTACCTTCCTTGTTTAGCTCCCAGAGATATTTTCTGTAGGTCTCTATTTGATCAATCGACACTGGTTGGAAAACACCATCTTCGCCGATCGTGTACACGTCATTATTTTCATGATCCCAGGCTATATCAGTGGGTTCCAACTTCACAAGCCATGTGTCGTCACAGTATAGACGTGGGATCTTGTCAGATCCGATGACTTTCTTGCCAGATAGGAAATCTTGAACAACTCTCAAGAACCCTTGCAGGTTGTCAGATTACGGGCGAATGAATGGTCAATGGTTTCGAATTGGAGAATGCGCGGATTGCACTTACTCTTCACAAATTCAATCGATGCGTCATCTACCGCCCTGAAGTATGTGTATAGGTACCGTTTGGCAACGACGGACTCCTTCGCGGAAGAGTCTTTCGCATGTTCAATTGCCTGCAGACCGGCTGCGACCAAAGCTCTGGACTCGAACAAGTAGTTGTCGAGGGCTTGCCGGCGTTGTCTGCACCCGCCGTGTGTATCCGTGTCCTTGATCACGAAGATGGTATCAATCGTAGGGTCAGTGGCAAGTACTGATAATAGAAAAAGACAAAATAGGGCAAGGACGCTCGATAGCATGATGAATTGAGTCAGCGCAACTTCCACTCAAACGTTAAAATAGGAGCCTGGTAAGTGCGTCCTTTGCAAAGAGTAAAATCTTCACTCTTATAGTTCTATCGGAGAAATCAGCAGGAGTGGACCCTATAATCTACATATTATCTGCTTCATAATTCACGCGAAAAGATATTAACATTGTCAATTGGTCTCCATAGAGTGTGGTAATCGCATGTGTCCTGGCCCCCTGGGACATTCTGGCCCGCCAAGGTGCTAAAGCAATTACGGAGGCACCGACGGCACGATGGGTCTCCGAGCAAATTTTTGCCAAAGTTTGGATCCTCAAGTTCACAGCATCGTGTATACTACTAGGATCTAAGCGAGGTATTTGAACGCTGGTGTTATGAAAATACTAGATCTCCGAGGCAGACTACTGTAAGTGTGCGGTATAATCCGAACTCCTGAAGTAGCAGCACTA
>WIWV01000199.1:0-30215 GCA_014839625.1 Penicillium ucsense
TAAACAGACTACTTTTCGATATCTAGATATAAATATAACGGATCTCCTCGAATCTTAACAGATAGCGAATACGATCTAAGGAATAGTCTCCCTAACTAATAAGGATTCGCGAAATTATACCGAAATATTACTTAGAATACAGAACTATCTTACGGAGTAGTAGTAGGATCTATATAATTATAGCTATCAGAAGGATGGTTTAATTTATAAAGTTTTACCTACGATATAGATAGCTACTGACGAAGAGAAATTCGGTCTCTCTTAGAGGAAAGTTATATACGAGTAAGGCGAGGTATATATTTCGAAGCTATACCTACCTTATAGATCAACCGATCCTACGACTAGTCTCCGGAGAACGGTTCTGCCTTAGTTTATAGGTATCAGAGAGGATTATAAGACCCTAGATAGTCCTGAATCCGGTACTTAGTCTGAACTTTCGGTATACTATCGCGATTTTTCATCGCCTAAAAAGACTCCCTCGGGTTAGTCTAGTTAGAAATATAGTAGATAGCTTATATATCCTTTTTTAGTATTAATTCGACTACTAGATTCGAACCCGATTAGAGATATACTTATCGGTCGCGAAAGATAGGATTTACCTTCCGTTATTAAGGAGTTAGATATCCTTTTCGGTCGGAATTAGTAGCGAGTATACTAATTGATTTAAGAATAGCGCGACCGGGTAAGATATACCTATCTGCGATATTTTAAGATAATAGTAAAAACCGAAAGGCAGTAATTTAGTATATATTCTTATTTTCTACGAAAAGAGAAGGGCCTATCGGTTATACCATAGTTTATACGGACCGATGAGCCTACCTAAGGATTTCTAGGAGAACCTACGTTAAAACCTACGTTATAATCGAAAGATACAGCTAATTAACTAAGGGACAGTTAATTTTAGGGAGAGGAGGTTATATAGTAGGGGATTCGGTTATATATACTTAGAGTAGTTTTCCTATAGAGGTACAGGTACCTAATAGCCTTATAGTCTAGAGATGTTATTTAGTCCTTGCGATACGGGATTCGGGATGGGAATCATTAACTACCTCTCGGTCTGATGAATAGTTTATGTCTGGACGGTCTTTATAGTCAGATTCTTTACACTTAAAATGTCGCACTCTTTTTGATTCCTACCTATGGTTCCTAATATCAGACTACGCGATTATCTAAGAGGATTCCGAGACTTGCTTGCTTGTGGTTTTGGTTTGTTTCCTCTATGACTCGACCTGTCTGGTGAGATCAGACTGCCTTAAGCATTCCCCTCTTTAATAGTTATCTAAAAACCGAATAATATCTTAATAAAGAGTCTTCTACTAAAAGCGGCTTACTAAGAATTTCTAAAGTTTCTTAGTATTTAGGTATACTAATAATAGTTAATTATAAACTTTAGAGATTAACTAGATTTATAGCTATCTATATACTAGGACTATAAGCTTTTTATTATAGATTAGTATCTCTTCTTATAAGTCGAATTTACTTAAGAAGTTCTCCTATTCTACCTTCTAATACTATACTTCTAGCTCTAGATTATCCTAGTTTACTAGAAGTAACTATTTAATTAAGTTACTACTAATATAAAGTTAGTTAATTTAAATAGTCTTTTTATACTTATTTATAATCTAGGAATCTAAATATAACTCTAGTAATAATATCTAGCTTTCTAGTTCCTCTTATTACTTAATCTAGAAATAAGATAATATATCTATAAGAATATTCTATTAATCTAGTTAGTAATAGATAATAAAGTAGTACTAGGAAAGCTTTAATCTCTAGTATACGTAATAGATATTTAGGAGTTTTAATAATATAAATATAAAGTACTCTAATACCTGATAGTCTATTAGGATCTTAAATCTTTCTTTATATTATAGTCCTAATAGCTTAGCTTACTAGTTATCTATACTCTCTATAATTACTAGTATCTTCTAGTTATAGATATCCTACTTCTGCTTCCTAGTCAATATAGTCTTCGAGAAGAATCTAATAGGATACTATATTCTATCCTACTTCTAGAATAGTACTTCTATAATAATATCTTTTAAGATATCTATTTCTAGTCTTATCTTCTACTCTAGATAGTAGTATAATAAAATAGATACTAAAGAAAAAGTAGTCTTTAGTTACTAAAAGATATTTATATAGTCTTTATTCTATATAAATAGATAATTCTACTCTATAAGCTAATATAATAGCTTTATAATATAACTATAAGCTATAATAAAATAGCGATAGAAATTATAGAACCTAAGAAAAGATTCAACTCCTTTAACTATTATAGGAGTTTACTATTTATAAATAGCTTTAATCTTCTTAGGATTAGTCCTTACCTCTACTCCTATAATATAATCTAAGAACTTAGTCTTAGTTCGGTTAAACTTATATTTATAGATAGCTATCTAAAGTCCTATAGCTCATAACTATTAGATTATAGTATAAATATATTTGATATACTTCTTAGGATCCTTACTAAAGATTAGGATATTATCTATAAATATAATAGTAATAATAAGTAAGAGATCCCTAAGTATCTAGTTAATATACTACTAGAAAGAGATAGATCTACTATATAATCTAAATAGTATAATCTTATATTTAAAAGTCTTATATTAAGTTATAAATATTATTAAATCCTTAGAGTCCGCTATTATTCTAAGTTGATAGAATCTCTAAAATATATTAAGTTTAGTAAAGTATCTTATATAGACTAACCGATCTATTATCTTATTAATAAGTAATAATAGATAGATATCCTTTTCTATAACTATATTTAGTTATTAGTAATCTATATAGAAAGATAGTCCGCTAACTATCTTCTTTACTATTAGGATTAGGAAAGTAAAAGGATATCTTAATAGAATAATAAAATCCTTTTATATAAGTTCTCGAAAAGGTACTTTCGAACTATCTTAAGCTTCTTCTAGTTTATCTTATAGAGGAAATAGTATCCTAGTCTCTACTTTTTATTAAGAAGGATCTTATAGTCGAATAGATCCTAATATAGTAGTAGAATATTAGACTTATATTATAAGAAGAATTCCTTTAAGTTATAGTATATCTTAGGAATTTACTATTAAATAGATTCCGTCTCTATAACTACTTTATTTCTAGAAGCTAGTTCTATAATTATTATATTAATCTTATTAAAAGTAGTAATAAATATCTTATTATCTTTAGCCTCTATAAAGCGTTTAAATCCTACTTATCTAATAAAAGCTTAAGCGAGACTAGGAAATATAGTATTTAAATCTATATAAAATAATTAAGAGACTAGGACTACTAACTCTCTATCTATAGCTATTATATAGTTAAATATCTTATAGGCCTATATATAATTACTTAAGAATTCCCTAGGAAGTTAATATTTAGTATTATATATAGTTAAAGTAATCCGAGATCTATTAATCTATTCCTACTCGATTATTTACTCTATCTTCTAGTTACGGACTTTAGTATAAGCTTAGTATTTCTAATTAATAATCCGCGGATATATTAATACTAGTAATAGAATCTTAAGGATTAGTTTCTTAGCTATCTTATCTACTAGTATAACTTTAATAGACTACTAGATTCTATAATTCGTATAATCTAATAATATTTAGTAATATATAAACTAGGCCTATCCGATAATTATATAATAATATCCTAAGCTAGTAATAAGAAATAGTATCCAATAAAACTATTATCTATTAATCTAGAGAGTTAGAATAATTATATAAATAATAATATTTCTATCTTTCCTATTACATCCTTCTATCTTTACTAACTAGGATAAAGATATCTATAAAATATTCTAAATATCTCGGATAATATAGGCTAATCCTTTATCGATAGCTATATAGGATATTAATCTAGTATTAAGTAAGGTAGTTATATAGATTAACTAACTATTAGATATAAGTATAATTAGAAAAATAAATTATTTATTGTTTCCTAATACTATATATAAATCTAAAGATATAACTACTTTTATAATATTTATATCTAGAAGAGAGACTTATTCTAGGCTTAAGCTTTTTCCATCTCGGAGGATTTAGAGATCTCTTTTACATAGCTAGAATTAGGAACTAATATCTTAGCTACTAATATAGTATATTCCTTACTAGAATATTAAAAAGATATATCTAGTCTATCTATATCTAAATTATTATTCCTCTTTTATATAGTATATATAGATCTCTTTATCTAGACTCTTAGTAGTAGATACTAGGATTATCTTTATCTTATAAAATATAGTACTAGATATTACTAAAGTTATAGTAGTAGTCTTATTATTAGACTTCTTAGAGAAGTATATCTTAGTAGATCTAGACTAGTTAGTACTTTTATTATTAGTAGTCTAGCTATATCGCTAAGTAGAGATCTAGCTACTTAGATAGAGGGTATTATACTTCTTTTTAATCTTATAGCTAAACTCGGTAAAGGATATAAGAGGCTTATTAATTAAGTCGATATTAATAATCTCTCGGAGTCGGAGAGTTAAGCGATTCTAGAGAGTATACTTCTTCTAGTATTCGCCTATAACTAGTTTACTAGTATCGAAAAGGTAAAGGAACTAAGATAGAAAGTCGCTAAATAACTATCTATCCTATATCTCTAAGTTCTAGAAATCCTATTTAGAATATATAGCTTTATTATAGTTACCGAAGGATAGATCTAAGATACTTAAAGAGGTTATTTTAGTCATATTATTACTTAGAAGCTATATCTATTATATACTAATTAATATTTCGTTCGGCTATATTACTATATTAAGCACAAGTATAGTCTAAGACTAAGGGATCAGTAAGATCTAGTCCTATACTATATAACTTATATTCTACTATAATCTTCTAGTTCTCCTAAGTTATTTCCTTTTTATTAGTAAATAGGAATAGATTAGGGATCTTAAATTTATATATAATATATATAGAATTAGATATTATAAAAGCCTGTGACGGGCCGCCGATTAAAGCCTGAGCCCGTCTTGGCAAAGCCTGAGCCCGGCCTATAGGCCTAATAGGCCGCGGGCTCTATAGGCTTTTATAATATCTATATAGAATCGGAATAGCCTATTATATTAGTATCTATAGTAGCTTTATACTATTTATATTAGTTAGTAGAAGATATAGGATAACTTATTTCGATTTAGTCGGAGAGGATAGGAATCTACTAGAAAGTTATCTATAAAAGCTTAACAATAGTAGTATTAAGATTAGTATACTCTTCGGATTTACGGAGAAGAATCTTATTTACTATTTTCTAATTTATTAGTTTAATTACCTCGGTAGTAGCTATACTAAGCTATCTGCGTTATTTCTCTAGTTTATTATCGAGATAATATAGATAATCGACCGTCGCTCGCTATATATCCTATATTAAGTCGAATATAAACCTAGATTCGTTATAAACTAAGTCGATAAAATTCTTACGGCTAAGTTTTCTATTATATAAATACTTAAGTATATCATCTAGCTAAGGAGCTCTATCGATATATTCTATATAACTCTTCCTAACTAGATCTTTATTAATACTAAGATATACTATATTAATAGGTACTACTATATTAATTATTTAAACGGAAAAAGAGAAAAAATAAGGAGAGATAATATATAAAAACCTAATAACTTATAATAAGTACCGATCTATTATATATAGGTAAAAGAATATAGTAGGTCTTAGTTTTATATAACTCCTAGGTAGTATAGCTATAAGAACCTATATATAGAAGGAAGAAGGTAAAGTAACTATATCCTATATAATAAAGAAACTAAGATAAAAGGAAAAAAGGAAAGGAAGAAATAAGAAAAACGAAGTACTACCTTAAATACTTATTATAGGATAGGGCTATAGTAGAATAGTAGAATCCTTATAGAAAGTCCTAGATAGAAGGTTCCCCTATAGAAGTAAATAGAAAGATAAATAATCCTTAGGCTCTAGTATATATATATATATATAAGGCTCTAACTATTAATAACGCGTAGATAAATATCTAATTTTATAAATAAAAATATCGGTTATATAATCTCCTCCTCGATTCCCTAAGTCTATCCCTATTAACTAGCTAACCGATCTACTAGTTAACTCTTAACTTTTACCTATACGTTATAAGACCCTTCTTCTCGTTATAAGAAAGATAAGACTTACTAGGCGGTATCTTAATACCGATTTACTCAACGAATATATAGTAAAGGTATACCCTATCCTTATAATCTTTCGGGCTATAGGCCTAGTCGATATTATATATATACTTAAGCTAGCGTATAGTAAGATCGTTATTTTTCTTAAAAGAAAGTAAGATAGGATTACTACGCTAGTTAAGACCTATATCTATATACTAGAGTTAGTGATTATATAATACTATATAGAAGTAAGAGAGACCTATATATCTTAGATAGAACGATCTTATTATTATCTATTTCCTCTTCGGACTTCTTAGTAGTCTTATCCTCGCCTTCGCTATTATTATTACTATCATTACTATTATTATTATTATTACTATTACTATTACTACTACCGCAGAGACTATAAGTAGTCCCCTCGAAGTCTAATAGATATATAAGAATATCGGAGTTAATAGAAGCGATACTACTCGGAGTATCGCTAGCCGGAACGCTAGATTAGAGCCGGCTTCGCTCGAGAGGCCGAGTTAGCGTAGATATACTATTAGAAGATATACTATAAGTTACCGAGATATATATTAGTACTAAAGAAGAGATTACTATTAGTATCGAATAGATATAAATACTAAAGACTTATCTATATTAAATAAGTTAGAGAAAGATTTTAAATACTAAGAAAAGAAGAGTATTATAAGTTATAGAAAGAAAGAGAAGCTAAGACTAAGAATAAGTATTTAAGTAAGAGACTTATCTTATCACGGAAGTTACTATAGTAAGAGAAATTTCTTTAATATAGATATAAATAGCTAGAATTAGTAAATATATAAAGATCCTATAAAATTATAAGAATCTAATCCCACTCTTTCTTTATATAGGCTAATACTATTACCTAATTTCTATACTAATCGGCTTCACTAGTTAATTTCCTTTATCTAAGTTCCGCCGTTCTTATAAGTATAGTACCGATTAGCAGAAATTCGGGTTAGAGATTCTAAGGATTATAGGAATTCTAACTCGGACGTAGCTCTTTCGCGAGTACGAAAATTTCGTAGCGCGTTTCTTTGTAAGAGATTCCCGACCGCGAGGGCACGGTCGAATCTGGTAGGGGAGGATATGATCCCGGGCCTATAGCTACCTTAGGTACCCTAACCCTTCCTTTTCGCGATAACACCAGAGCCAGATAAGCCATAACCTCATCGTACGGCTCCGGTCGGTTACGTGAAGACCCTTAGTCCTCCGTATATATATAGTCACGCCCGTAGCCATACTTAGAAGAACTATGTCCCATCTACCCTCTGGATCTCAATACACCACTGTGGCACTGACCACTGACCACTGACCACTGACCATATGTATGGGCGTTTGATGTAAGTTACACTGTACATGTCCGGTATTCGGGAAGCCCTGGAATGTTGTGGCAAAATCAGATAAGAACAACCGCCACCATTCCTGGTTCGGATGACTTGCTTGCCAACCTGCGGCTTCTCCATCTGCCGACGTGCCCACCGATTCCGATCGGCTCATCGTGTTGGTTCGTTCGACACCGTCACATTTTCATTCCCTGCGTCGTTGCAATCGTTCAAACTGACACCGATCGTAACCTGGTTTTACACACTTCAATTGTCGTCTACATCTTCCAAGAATCACTCATTACGACCTTCATCATCGTCGACCGACAGACAGCAAAGTCAACGGGAGATACCTTTTTGAAAAGTCTCGCCCCTAGACGCCACTGGGTTCCATGTCAGAGCCGGACAGCTTTTAGAATTCATCTCGTTGTACCTCAATTTCGGCCAGCTGTCTACCATAACGTTCGTCTTTCTTCAATGTGTGGATATCTGCGTCAATTGTCTCACTTGTTCAAATTGGCGCCCGCGACTTACCTATCATCCACCTTAGTACGTGCGCATCCCGCCATAATCATCATGCCTTCGACTACCGCTACCTTCGACCTTCCCTCTCGCCGCAAGAGCTCCGTCCACGAGATTCCCGCATCTTCCACGTCACATCCAGACAATCCAATTCCTGAAGAGCCTCGAGGTGTGCGCACTTTGTCCGTGACAGACACAAGTTTCAACGGATCACCTACCTCCAGAGACAGTGACTCGGCAGACTCCGATGCCTCTGACTCTCCGATCACCCCACCTAGTGAAATTCATGATGGGGCTGAGTACCAATCCAAGTCGGATCGCCGTCCTCGTCGAGCTTCAACCGTCTTGATTTCTCAGAATACAGATGATATGCGTCGTGTCTTGGAAAGCGTTGGAACCGGTGGCACGCAGAAGATTCAGTCTCTTTGTTGCGGTGGGGGCTGTTGTCGGGGCCGGTCATTGCAAACATTAGACGGTCCTGTGTCGGGCTTCAACTCGATATCTGCGCCTGACAACGCCGCATTCGCTAGTTTGCAGCTCAAATTGGACCTGTTGACTATGGACAGCCAATTGAGTGAGATCGCTCCCTTGCCTGAAAAGACTGTCTCATTCAAGCCTGCTCCTTCATACGCAGCCGCCATTCAGCTTGGCCCTGCGGATCACCCCCCGCAATTCGTGCAGCCGCATCCTCCATACGAAGTGTATCGGGCTCCGCTTCGTCACGCTCGCGAGTTGACCAAGGACGGCGCGGAGAAGCGCACGTATCATTTCGATATTGACGTCACTGACTATCCTGCCGAGAGTGGTATGGTCGATTTTGTGGTCGGTGGCGCAATTGGTGTCTGCCCGAAGAATAAGGACGAAGAGGTCGAGGACATTTTCAATCTCTTAGGGGTTCCTCGCTCGATGAGAGATCGAAAGGTGTGTATGACCACGACAGGCGGTCGTTGGCCTACCATCTGGGGGGATGAGAAAGCGCGCGAGCTTATCACCTCTCGGCGTGAAGTTCTGAGCTGGTGCTCCGATATTCAGAGCTACGCGCCCACTAAGGCCCTCTTCCGTCTGCTGGCGGAGTACACCGCAGAGCCTAACGAGAGAAAGATTCTGGAGTTCCTTTCGTCAGCTGAGGGCCAAGGCGCGTTTTGTGATCTCCGTGTCAGTTCTCATGTCAGCCTTTCACAGCTTCTTCACGCTTTTCCCTCCGCACGGCCTCCGCTGGACCACCTGCTCTCGGTCTTGAACACGCTTATGCCTCGATTCTATTCACTGTCCCAGGACCCCTTGATCTCGTGTCAATTCAAAGGTAATGAATGTCGACGTCTGGTCGAGGTCGCAGTCACCGTTGCCGAATCTCCAGACTGGCGAGGTGGGCTGCGAACGGGTGTGAGCTCAGGCTATCTCGAGCGGCTCGCGCGACAGGCAATTGAGGCCGAGGCCAATGGTGAGAAGCATAACCTTCATGTTCCCATGTTCCGGGGGTTGATGGCCAATCCTCTGGCCAAACGCTTTGCCTCTGACGGCCCTATGCTGCTCATTGGGGCGGGCGTGGGGGTGGCTCCCTTCCGAGGGTTTGTTCAGCGTCGATTGCAATCAGCCAATTGCGCCAACAAAGTTTGGGTGCTCCAAGGTGTGCGTGACTCTTTATTAGATGAGTTATACAGTGGCGAGTGGGGTGTCGACGAGGACAAGGTTCGAACAGTCGTCCAGAGTCGCCGTGGAGAAAGTCGTTATGTTCAGGAAGAGGTACGCCATCAAGCGGATCTTGTCTGGTATGTGATCAACGCGCTTGACGGCCGTGTGTTTGTGTGTGGGAGTGGAAAGGGCATGGGCGAAGGCGTAGAGGCTGCGCTTATTGATGTCGCCATGGCCAAGGGCAACTTGAACGTGAAGGAGGCAGACCAGTTCTGGCAGCGAAAGAAGGAGGCCGGACAATACATTGCGGTATGCGATCTTCGTCTATGATACCCCGCCCCGCCCCAAATCTCAGGGTTCGCGTCGCTAACTCTTTCACAGGAAACCTGGTGAGCAGTGAGAAGAACGATCTCTTGGGCCCAACATAGTTGCCAGCCAAAAGCAAGTCCGCCAGATTGTATTTCCGCGTTCGTGGCGCCCTCATCCGGTCACCTTGAGAGTCTTGGGATTCAGGAAATCTTCGGTCATCTCATGCCATTATGCCAATAACCCGTTATCATTTGGGTCTAGTAGCTATTCAGTGGGTCATGACTTTGACATGGTTCATTCTTGGTGGTGAGCCTCGAAACCGTCTGGCCCATCCAATCAGCCGGCACGGCCACTTGAACTTCACGCTTGAATTTGGGGGTTCTCCTGCTTGTACTATAGCGTGTGGTTCTATTTGTGCTTCCTTTATTCCTCTTTGATCATTTGGCCCTACGTTGGTCTCTTGTCCTGGGGAAGGAGTTATGGATGCGGCGTTGGAGAGGGTTCTTTGACTTGGGCTTCGGTAACTAGTCGCTTTTGTCCTGTACGTGACCGTGGATGTGTTGTTTAAATGACGATCAATTTGCAGACTCGTCGTACTCATTGAAGTAGATACATCTAGATCACATGATCATCTAGCCCATCATGCACTTCCACTGGAAATTCCATGGATATGGTCATGATCGAAATTCGTCCTTTTCAACGGATCCCCCAGGTGTCCGTATTGCGATTGGTCATACTTTCACCGCTGTGCTCCTTACATCGCCACAAGTTCATCATCTGTTGGCTACAGATATCGTAGCTCTCAATACTCAAGGGTTTGTCCATCTGCTCATTCCATCCGTTTAGAGTGCCGATGTTCCGGCGATCTACTTATCTATCTACCGATACGGTACGAGTCGGCGGCGGTGGTCCTTAATGTATATATCCATGTCGTTTGGAATAGATATATATATGTATACAAAGTACATATACACAAACCCACAACCTAACCGTCCTTCGTATTTGTTTATGACACTATAAGCTAGCGCAAATGACCGAGATCCACAGTCATGGTGGGTAGACACTGTTCAATATTACAACGAACAGTGATATTATTATAGACAAAGATTGCAACCCCACGTGGCCTATCATGTGAAGATATGAGATTATGGTTTGACAGAGACATCATGATAGCAAAGTTTGCAGCTCTGATTACTAATTGGCAAGATGGCCGAGTTGGTCTATGGCGCACGGTTCAGGTTCACCTGGTCCAAACTTCCGTGTCTCGAAAGGGGCGTGGGTTCGAATCCCACTCTTGTCAAGCATATTCTTTTTGTTTGCTGCCTCTCCACTCGAGAGGCTTCTAGCGACAAGATCATATCGTATATTCTACTTGACCTAATGCTTGTTGCTGCTGTACGCGTGGTCTTCTTTTATAGGGGTTTCATTTTCTTTTCCACATCAGACAAGTCCTACTGCTGAAATCGTTGGCTCATTTGGCATATGTTCTGCCTCTACGGCCGCGCAACTGGGTCATGTCCCTATGTTCTGCAATGGTCAGCTTACCTCAATTCTCTCCAACCCGAATTCACTCGATCCAAGAAATGAGGCCTACTATACACTCATACTATATAGCATCGTGACTGCCAAATACCTAAATACTGGCCATTCGCATGTATCTCTCCTGCAACATAAGAACAACATCGCCTCTCGCTTGAATCATGTGTCAGCCAGAGTGCCAGGGTCTCTCCGCTTGACCCATCCAAAACAACATCCATGCCCTTTGTTTCCACCAAATCTGGCGCAGTTTGATCATTCATACGCAGCTGCATCCATCATGATCTGTGTCTTTTCCATGCTGCCCGGGTCTTTGATGACCTCGTCAGGATTTCACTATGAGCATTGCCTGATCACTCACGTCGGAGACAAGATATGAGGCGCGAGGACATAGTGTGACACGAGTAAGCCTGACAAAATTGTATACGAAGTTGCACTGCCGAGGGAAGAGGTGATTCAGTAAGTATGATCCTATTCGGTCTGGTAGCTGTCGTTCAGTCCCTGAATTGATCCAGTCCGACAGGAGGCGCTTTTGGATCAACCGGAGGTTTATCCGACTGGCTTTCAATATCGATACGGGACATTGAAGTTTCGGGCTGGTCTGCCTCGCATACTCTTTCTAAGGCGTGACGAAGGGTTATGTCTCGAAGGCGTGTTTACTTGCCATGCCAGACCCGGTTTGACCGGGCCGGCTACAAGCCTGAGTGGTGAGTCAGATTTTCAGTTCTCTGCGGGAACCACCCATATAACATGATTTACAGCAACCAGAGATGCGCATAGCAAAGGCCATCAATTTTGATCGTTATCACCAAGGATCTAGCGAAAGCGGGAGACATTACGCCATCATCGTCGATATACAGTCATAAGTCGTCAGCTGTGCAGTTCCTAGGCGGTCTGCATTTTGAGCCCCCCAGCTGTCACTGCCCCACCTTATGATCACCCCAGCTCATCGGCTTCAAAAAGTGGGGTGTCTCTGTCAACAGCAACAAATCCACCTCTGCCAATTGCGCTTCCCCGTAATAGCTTGAACCCCCAGTCCGACAAAAAACATGCCTTCCCTGCAAGAGAGCAAGCTCGCCTTCATCGGCGGAGGCAACATGGCCTCTGCCATTATCGGTGGTCTTGTCAACAAGGGTGTCAGCAAGCAGAATATCTGTGTCTCGGAGCCCTGGGATGTCAACCGAGAGAAACTCGCTGCGGTCGGAGTACGAACGACAACCGACAACACCGAAGCAGGTGGAGATGCGGACATTGTCATAATTGCGGTCAAGCCTCAGGTCACCCGAGGTGTCTGCGAGGAACTCGGTGCTTCATGGAGCAACCGCAAATCTCTTCCGGTTGTCGTCAGCATCGCGGCGGGCATCACCCTCAGCAGTCTGCAGGAGTGGTCGCGAACTGGTGACGGGCGATTTGCGCACGTTGTGCGTGTGATGCCCAACACTCCGGCACTGGTGAGCGAGGGCGCGTCGGGCGCATTTGCTGGCGAGGATGTGACTGCGTCTGAAAAGGATCTGGTCAATGCTCTTCTCAGTAGCGTGAGCAAGGCCACCGAGTGGGTTGATAGGGAAGAGCTGCTGGACGTTGTCACTGGTCTTTCAGGTACGTGGACGACCCTATTGATCCGATCCAATGCAAAGGCATCAGCTGCTGACATGAGTGTGTTTGTTTAGGCTCTGGCCCTGCCTACTTCTTCGCTATGGTCGAGCACCTCGTCACTAGCGGTATGTCCCAAGGGTTATCGAAGGAGCAGGCTACTCGACTGGCCTCTCAAACATGTCTCGGTGCCGGGAAAATGCTCGTTGAATCCACCGAGGAGCCAAGCCAATTGCGCAAAAACGTCACCAGCCCCAATGGCACCACATATGCTGCTCTCCAGACATTCGAAGCTGAAGGCTTCGAAGGCATTGTGGACAAGGCCGTCAAAGCCGCTATTGCTCGTGCAGCCGAGCTGGGTACCACGCTTGCGAAATAGAATATTTTTATAACGGCCGGCTCAAGTCACACAGGCCAGAGTCACACCACGTGCATGTACTCTAGCTCGATGAATGGGAACAATGAACATCATTAATACCTCTTGGCATCCGAGGCGATAACTGGTAGGCTTTGCTTCGGGCTGTTCATCCTATTACTGGAACTTGGTGTGTTTGCCCACATCACGGTTTCAAGACACGCTTCACTCTCGAGGAATCATCTTGCATCTAGTCAAGCAGTACCTCTCGACAAGTCTATAATGTACATGAACAGGTAATAGACAACTGCTGACTGAATCGTCGAGCGGTCAAAAGCAAAATGAGGAGGTAACATATACTAGATCATTGGACCCTTCGTCCGACTGAGTCTCGGAACCCAGTGGATCGTTCAGGCGAATATCGGCTAATCTTGAGCAGTATCATCGGTGTGAACTGGGCTCTCTCGTAAGTCGACTGTCCAAATATAAACTTTCTTTTGATCCTGACACGGATCTGACATGGAAAACGGTACTCGAGCATGTCCGCTTGAGTGACAGCGCAAAGAAACAGCCGCCGATGCCGACGGAGAAATTGCAGCACTGATCTACATTGCTGTGTGTCTGGCAGCAACGGACACAAAGATTAAAATTGCTTCTCCTGGAGACAAATACAGACATATATATGCTCAATACCTGGGTGAGACATGTGTGTTTAATCCCGACCTGTGGCATTGAGCTCTGAAAGGGGACTGACGATCTTGCCATTACCAGCGGAAAGGGATGATTACCTCCCAGCCCGATATTCTTCCTCACATTCTTCCAAGCAGCGATCGCAACCCATCACGCATATCTGACGGCTCCGACACATGGACGCACTGTTCACCATTCCCGTGCACTGCGTGCGGCTATTCAAAGTATGTGACAGCAGTACTTGCCTGCGTTGTATCCTGGGTACAGGCCATCGCCAGTTCTTACCTCAGGACTAGAAGTCATGTTGTATCCATGGGTCGCGAAGAATAGACCTAGCCAGGCTCTAGTGGGTTCCCGAGTCACAAGATATTAGTTCGCGGCAAACTATCAAGTAGCTTGACCTGTATCTGGCATGGTTGAGGTTGAAGGCCTGGCTACCAAGCCGATATCTGGGCTAGGCCGCTCAATAGCCAGACTATTGAAGCGAGTTGATGATCCTGTCACTGAAAAATCAAGATATTACGTGCTTCCGAGGCGTCTCTTGTTGAACCGAATTAGGTCTCCTTACTCGACCATGGGTTCATGGGGGCATGATAGCTACAAGTGCGTTGCTGCTAATTCGCCATCGAATCGTGGACAGGCTCTAGTATAGTGTAGAGTTGAGCCATAGTCAGTCGCCACGCGGTCAGGACCCTTCAGGAATGTCACATCGCCGAAAAAACTCGCGTGTCCTCGCGATAAATAATCTTCAGACCTCTTAAGTTACAATAAGTAGCTACTAAGAATACTAGTAACCAGTCCCTGTGATGACGACTAATAACATACATGCTGGATTCGATGTGAATTTCGTGCAGGCTGATTTAGTATGCGTGTGCTTTAGGAGGTGCGTACCATAGCCACTGAACGGAGGATTCAAGGGAGAAGAACTGTACGGAAAGTTCTTCTCGGGCAGATCTTCCGATCGTCATTCTTCCCAGTGACCGGGAAATTGGAACGCTCCAACGTCTTAGCTTGAACTCAAACTGTGACAGGCGACAGGTTGAAAATGCCCTAGAATCGTGGGATCCCAAGCTCCCTTGCTTGAGTATGTACCTACTTCATGCACAGTCCATATCGGATGTGTCTTCCTGTAGGGGCGACTTAAGAAAGACCATCATTCTGCCTCATGCAGCGCATAAGAGCGTTACCTTGTTAGATGGGCAGCACTGCATCAGTGTAATAATAAGCCGAGTATGGCTCTACCACACCGCCACAGCAACCACCCTCCACGTATGTGTTGTAGCTGATCTCTGTCCTTTAATTGTTGGTGCGGGTCGCATCCATCCCCCCGAAGACCCAACAGGTCATATGCATCAACCTCGGAATTATTTCGATCTGCCATGTCAACTTAGCGAGATAAACGAGGGGGCTTCACAAAAGTAATGAAACGTCCGTGGAACTGCCATTTGAGGAAAGATCGAGTAGAAGGTGTCCTAGGGTATCAAGTGGATAGCCGTAGCTCAGCATCTGCCATTCAGCATTGACCAATATACTTACCTAAGACTAGTTTTTGTGAACCTTTACTCGGCCCTATACTTATAAGTTCCAATACATACAGAATCGTAAGTTGTAACTTGTCAGACTCAGAAGTCAGAACTTAGCAGCCTATTGACATTCACACATTCTGTTGGTATGTATTATATATTTATATACATATGTAAACGGGAGTTCCCGGATAGTGATACAGTGGTCGACTGAAAAAAACTTGCATGAATTCAAGCAGTAAGAGGTAGGAACTAGGAAGGGATCGGCTCCACAGTACTACGGAAGCCCAGCACGGATCAGGAAGGTCCTTACTTCATTCAATAGCCGCTAGTGAAGTGGGCGGCCATCACAAGAATGGTAAAACAGCAGGATCCAATGACGACGACGACCATTTCCTGTCAGTGCGGCCACAGCGACTAATAGTCTTGAAAGTTCAGGGATCACGAATGCGTCCAGTTGACAAGCGGGCGACGCCTTTTGACAACTTGACAGGCTCCAAGCCTGAGATCAAGGTTCCTTTCTCCAAGTGTTGGGACGACCACTCGAGGTCCAATCACACCCGGCGATCTGAAGTGAGATTCTTGGAAAGAAAAGATCATACCCGATCGTCCGTACCCGACAACCGGGATAGCAAGTTGCAGGGCCACGCATTCCCGCATCTTATTGTATATTACGTTATACTGCATGAGTAGCTACGTGCGCCACGCCCTATGCGTGACTACCAAAGTTATCGAGAGGTATAGGCTATCAGGTATACTGTAGTATGCTACATAGTAGATAATATCAAATAGTATCACCTTAGACATATTTTACAGATTATAAGTAAGGTGCCGCTATCATCATGAATTGCTACGTACATTTTCTCTTCCCTCTCGCTCTCGTATTTTTCTACATTCTCGGTTCGGGCTCATGGTTGACTGGGTGCGTATTTAGTCTCAATAATTGATTGTCCAATTCAGGTTGATAGGCTTCCAGAGCGGGAGTTCGCGTGCTGTACCCATGAGTGTACATGACCTTACTATATTATGTTTACCTCATCACTAAATCACATCTGTGGCTCCCTAGATTCCCCATTTCCACAATGCACATAGCAAGTACGATAAATTGCAAAGTGTAAAATTTGTAAACAGGACTAGGGTCGCGCATATTGTACCGAGCGCCCGGGCGGGGCGGACAGCATCGATTGAGCGACCCCGCCTACAGTGGTTGTCTGTTGGAGTTCGCTTTAGCTTAATGAAGTGAGTGCCATAGTGCAGTAGTGGTACACAGTCACACACTACACTTACTACAGCGCCCTTAATTAGTCTATTGCTGTATATTCTTTGAGACCACCCCTATGTAGACACTATGGAAATGTTCTCGCCCAGACATGGCTCACATCTAGCCTTTTGAGATTGAATGCCTGAGGGTCTGGATTGGCTTCCATAATCCGCGCTCTTCTTCTTCCTTGAAATAATTTAGGGTTTTGGCCAACCTGCCTTAGGTCAACCGTAAAGGATCACCGTTCTTGACTTTCTTTGGCTATCAAGTGGCTTCGTTATTATCTCCACATCACTCAGGCGACAAACCTTGGTTGATGGCGTGGACATTTTAGGTGTGGTGTAAAGAGCGCTTCCGTTCAGCAAAATTTAAGACAAGACGAGACCACTGCCGATTTGGACAGACTGGCAACAGCTTGATCAGGTAGAGCAGTCGTCCGTGGCCTTGGAAGGAGGCTACGCCTGACTCTGGGGCGATTGTTGAATTTCACACTAAGGGTTGATGATCTACAACCCATCGCGAGGCTATCTTGAATTATCAATGGTGAATACGGGTAGGAAAGACCAAAGCAGCTCTTCAGGACACTGAAACAATGAGACCCCTTTTCGCGCTTGATAACTTACCATAAATCAGCAATGTCATGTGTAAGACACTGCCAGTGCCAGGTGGTCGTGCTTAGTTATGTACAATATACATAGTACCAGTGCATCTATCGGAATCAGGAACTATAGGATCACAGACAGTCAATCTACATATTGACCTGGTCGCCGGAGAACACTTTCCCAAGGGGATCTCTTGGTCTCGAGAACTTATTCTCCAAGCAACATGCTTGGGTGGTACGCAGCCTGTATTTGCCAGTTTTCCTTCAGGGAGTGTCATCCAGGATGGCTCTTAACGTGGATTTGCTCGAATCACACTGTCTCAGTTCTCGCTAGGGTAGTCTACTAGTCACGTACTACTGTAGTCGAAGTTCACGAGTGACCATACCCTCCTTAAGGTTAATCGTCGGCCAAGGATCACGCACAGCCACTTTTGCTTTGCGCGGTCTCTCACCTCATTCGGAAAGTGGATACATGTTCAAGGACGTTTCCAGCGTCGTCCTATGTATCATCCTATGTACTGTATTGTGATTACTGATAGGCTGATACAAATTACCCGACTCGTGGTCTGCAAGGTGATTGATGGTCAAGCCCCGGTGGCGCTATTAACTGACTTGAACAGTCCGTAGAAGTCCTAGACAGCTGTTTCATACTACACGCACGATGAAGTTATGAACTCTTTACTCTATAGTACTGCATCAGTGCATGATTTCGTTGAAGCGAGGCAACGCTACTGCATGCTAAGCTCTGGACAGCCCGTCTGCCTTGAATTCCATATGAACGCGGCGCTGATCTGAGAGATGTGGATGGTTAGTGCCTCGTCTGTACTCTGTAGTCGTATGCTTTATGACTAGTTATGTGCTTCAACCGACGGGTACAACGAGTCGGTGACTGGCTAATAGCATCGTACGAAATCTGTCGCGTATATAAGACTCTTCGTAAGGATGGAGACTTTCTGGCATTGCGACAGTCCTTTCAGGCCCGCACCCAAAGCGTCATCACTCTACCAAAACAGACAAAATAGAAGGATGTACATATGGTACTGAGAGCGAGTGAGAGACTGGCAGACTACACCTTTCGACATGAAAATTCACTAGTACATGTCAAAGTCCTCAAGCCAATAGCCTGTCAGTCAGTGGAAAAGTTGAGCTACGGCTCATTGTGGCAGAAGACGCCATCTGTGGAGACCCATGTATAGCTGGCCTTCTCATGTCAATGCGCTGACTGATTTTTTGGCCCAAGGGCAGACGAGGTAACTGGCACCGTCGTCTACCAATAGAACCAGGAAGAGGGGGGAAAAGAGTCTATTTTCAATATTACCTACCCCGGTGTCTCAGTTTCCTACCGATCGGCCAGAATCCTCCTACCTCTGGCTCACGAGCCGACCGTGCTAAAAGACGCAGCTACAGTAGTACAGTCAGTGTCAATGCTGATCCGCTATGACAGACGAGATTATCTAGTCAGACGAGTCTGATAATGTTGACTCCGCTCATGGATAAGAAGCTAAGCCACTCCCCCGCGTCTAGCACGGATATCCAGTGGCAATGAACAGTCAACAGTATAGGTATTAGTTAGGTAGTGGCACTACATAGGTTAGACCAGTTACTGAAAGTGTATATTCATACATTGACATCCATATCGGTTGTGCACCACTGTCCCAGTCTTTCCGCGTAAATAGACAACGTGCCTTTGCATTCGAATGTGGTTTCATAATAATCTTATCATGGCTTTCGTTCATCATGGTCATTGAGCGACTTAGGTCTGCGTACAATGAGGATAGTGTTGGCACAAGGATTCTCCTCTTCCTCTTAGGCTCTCACGGCAGCACAGTCCAAGCAGGCATTGAGCTTCAAACACCTCATCGGCCTGGAGGAGGCATCTTCACGACCCGTACAGGCTTTCCCTACTAACTGCACTACTGCAGTAGCTGGTGTCGAATCCACCACGCCACAGGCCGCCACCTTCCACTTAGTCTGGCTCCACAGCTCCGAAGCTGGTTATCCCGTACTGTATCATTAGCGACCGGTATGCTATGGTATTTCTTTCCACATCTGGACGTCGATCGATCAACCTTATCCACTAATCGGAGACCTGCCCTTGAGATCGAATCTTGCATGCCCGTCATTGCTTCGCTTGTTCGCCCTCTCCATATCCATTTTCAGGTACAGCGGACCATAGCACATAGTGTTGACCAACCATCGCCTCTGATCACTGTCGCTGACAGGGTTGGTGGATACTGCACTGGGAGTGAAAAAGATCATTTTTCATTTCTTTCGAGCATTCATGTTGCCTTCCCCTTTTTTCTCTCGCCATGATACTACGGCCTCCTCTTTTGAGCACGAGCATTTTTCGATCGTGTCCATCTGTCAGTCACAAGTCCTCATGATCCATATGATCCATGTGGCATGTACACACGTCCTCACCTTGCAGACTATCATGCATAATGTACTCGTACTGTACCCTTCTTAACCAAGAACCAAGCAGGCAAGCACAGAGAGCTTCAAGCTCTTCCGAACCCCGGCGCGATCTCTTCTTCGGATCTCTCGGCTTACCCCGCTAGGAAGTAGACCGTCTCACTTTCCAGCTGCCAGAATCCCGGCTTCATGGGTCGATTCAGCTTGCCAATAAGTGGGTAAACTCCATAGGCAAATATAGGGCAGGGCAACTCAGTGGCCGTGGAGACTCGATCCTATCCGGGCCCAGGGAACCTTTATCCAGGAATTCCTTCTCTCTCCTGCACCCTGCCAAGCTCCTCGGGTCGTCTCTCACGGTCGGGTTGAACCTTTAGTGGAATGGACACGATATGTTAGGTACGCCTGCAATACTGTGGGACGGCCCAGGGAACGCGCTGGTGATCGTCCTGCTGAGGATGATTTTGGGAAAGTCGGGAACAGGCGCCCTTGGACGATTTACGGTTTTGAGTCTGCCGATCTGCACCTCGCCGAGGGAAGTGATCTGTTAGACCTTGAATGCCTGATTCGCTATTTCCGGCCTTGGTGATCCTCCGTGTGACCGTCTAGCCCATGGAAGACCAGCCCCGAGCAGGCGAAGTCGAACGAACAAGGTTAAACGCTTAAAGTTGGAGACAGGTGATTTCGGGTTCGAGATTGTTCGTAGCCCATTCGATGAAGTTAGGGCTTGCGGCCGATCCAGGACGCGCCTACTCTGCTGCCAGACGATCATCTCAGCAGTGGGCTTTACACGTACAGGATGTGACTGACTCTGCAACTATCATGTACCTTACTACCTATCTAGGAGGGTGGGACTAGAACGCCGATGATGATTTGTACATTTAGCACAACAGATGCACTCGATGGCAAGATGAAGATTAGGATGGCTATTCCAGATCACCACCCTGTCGTGTCAAGATACCTACCTACCTTGTACTTGCAGTGATACATTCATGTAACTTAAGAGGCTCACCACTGACCTCCAAGAGCGTAGCTTCGTAGGGGGTTTGCAACGACCGTAGACGCTTGTTCCTTCTCTTTCTCACCTTATTTCCTAATGTACGAATTGACACCATCATCATTGAAACCCCCGGAAAGGCTATGACTTTCCACTGCGATCGGGGTAGTTCCATACACATGAACATTGCCACAGTGACATCCTAGGGCGATTCTCCGCACAGTACAGATGGTGCCCCTTAGGTTTGCCGATGTTGCCTGCTCCAACTCCCGTTGCCCGAGTCATCACTGGGGCGTTGGTATCAACATCATCGGTTTCCCCCTCAGCGACAGACTTTGCAGGGATCCCATGGAAATATGCTTTCCACGCGAGACACGAGAATCGCATGTGGCTAGCCTGCCTGCTGCAATTCCCGCATGAGGTTCCATGATTTCTATAGGATCCACGAGACCAGATTGCCACTTGCTGTGGCTTGACAAATTCCGACCATGAACCAGCGCTCGGCGCATCGTTTGCTGCTGTACCAGGCACGACGGATTATTCATATCAATACTATGGCCGACTTGCACAGTACAGTCCTATGGTACGCCGAGTCAATCAAACAGATCCCTTGACTGCACTCTGCAGCACCATACCAGTGCACCCATGTTGGACGCATGGGACTCCCAGATGCCCGCTTTTCAAAAATGGAAAATGGGCAATTTTTCGCGATGGAGAAAGAGGCCCGTGGACTCGGACCACAGATCCTGACAAAGCCGTGGAAAGGACCTCTAAGAACATACAGTGAGAACGGAGAACATTTTACATGGGCTTGTATAGTATTGGAGAAGTTGTAGTATGATACGGGATTGCTGGTAGAGTGTAAACAGGCCCGGGAACATGTAGAAACATCGAATGGGATCATAGGATTAGGTCGTATAGATAGTTGGATACCATTCAATATACAGTAGACAACTCAACAGTAAACACTATATACTATATTGTATATCCATTATACACTGATACAATATACTATTACTCAATACTCACTGCTCAGTCTCACAATACTTCACTACCCCAAAAATTATAATCGTGCGACCGAGGGAATGGTCTTCGACATCCAAGTACATCGGCTATCGAACTGGTCATGGCGTCAGTCTAGTGACTGAGCTCAGATTGACAGATGACAGAAAGTTGGCGGCAGTCCTTGGCGAAGTCTGTCAGTGCATCCAGAGCTCAACCTTAAGGGCACTTGGAAAAAAGTCTTGACTTTTCCCATCGACCCCATTCTCCTCCGCTCCGCATGCCTTAAAAAGATACCCAACTCGACATACAAAGCTGTGCTTCCATACAAATCCAGTGGCTCCTTCAAGACTCCACTTGGCATCCACGATCGTCATTTTTCTGGGTGCCGCCCCCCCCCTGTTCTTGCTTTTTTCCATGGCCGTGTGCCAGATCGGTTCAGAAGTCTGGAGGTAGCATGGCCGAGTTTTATGGGTTAATGATTTCTGACATTAATTTGAGTTTCTCCTCCACTTTGTTTTTCTGTCTTTTTCCTTTTCTTTTTCTTTTTATGGATTATTGTTTTCTAATCCTTCAGTTCATGGATTCAGCGGAGTATTTTTTTTTCCCTTTTCTGAGCCTGTCCATATTACTTGGAGAGACCACTAGAGAACGCAATTAAAACCCATGAGGAACCCTGCGTGGACTCGGGACTCGAACACAAAGCGATTCTATCATTTCAAAGTTGCCATTTTTCGGCCGCCTTGCATTAATCTCGATTATTCGGCGATAGCGACAATCTCATATACTGTACCTACAAACTCCGATCTCAGTGTAAGTGCATGGACCATCTGGTGATTTGCCTTCCAATACCCCCTCACAAACCTCTTCAGCATTCCTCATTCTCGATCCTCCCTTCCGCTTGCCCGCCAGATCTCCACTCTGGGATCTGAATTGAATGCTTACTGAATCGCCGTGAAGAAGATTGAACGACTCAGAAGCGTCTGAAACCTGCGTTGAATATCCACCCTCCTACTCCCAAAATTCCTTCCCGGCGGGCCTTTCCTTCCAGATTCAAACGTTCCGACTTGGTGACTCTGCTGTACATCCTCTTTTCACTTTCTCTTCCTCCTTCTTTCCACGATCTGTTCTCCCGGTCACGCACGTCGTCTATGTCCCAGCCGCGAGCGTTGGATGAAGACAACGACATGGCCATTTCGTACACCAATAGGGTACCGGCTGGTCACCCTCCTACACTACCATCATTTCGCGAGGTGAGTCCACCATGAGCAAATTCTAAATGTCAAATATGGGGGAAATCAAGTTCGCTCACAGCTTTGGATCACAGCTTCTTCCGCCTCATCTCCATGATGAGATCGATTCCTCCGTGGCACTCTATAACAACCGTCCGCAATCGCAAGATCGCCCAGCATCTGTCCACGAATCAGCCATCGACCCGAGGTCTATCCCCAACTTTTCACCCACGACCCCTCTCAAAAAACGCTACGGCGAACATTCTCTTGAATATACGACTCGCTCAGACGAACGGTTACCGCGGCCTGTTTCCGATCATTATCCGTTGAGAATTAGCGACCATGCACCGCGTGGTCCCAGTCCTATACTTCCCCCGCTCCGCGACTTTCAATCAATGAATGATCGGAAAGGCCTTTCGGAGGAGAGGCTGACAGTTTCACGATCGGAGCCATTTGCACAAGACTTTCGAGCCGCTCAATCTGTGTCTCTGCCAGGGCCAGTGGGGGATCGACGACACCCGGACCCTTACACCAACACTCTCTTGAATAATCAGCCACCTTTCCCTCATTCAGCCGCATCATACCCTGGAGACTCAGACCAAATGTCACCAAATATGCTGGCACACTCTCAGCAAGCCAACTTTGGGATCATGGGTGACTCAATTGACCCGAAGACGAAGCGGCGGAGGGGGAACCTTCCTAAGCCTGTTACAGATATATTGCGCGCTTGGTTCCATGAGCATCTGGATCATCCATACCCCAGTGAAGAAGACAAGCAGATGTTTATGACCCGAACTGGGCTCTCAATCAGTCAGGTACGAATCTCGCAGCGCCTTGACACCACTTGATGAGGGTGGAAATTGAATGATTTCAAACTAACATGGTTGTTGATCTTAGATTAGCAATTGGTTTATTAATGCCCGGCGGCGGCAACTCCCTGCTTTGAGGAACCAAATGCGTACAGGGGGAGGTGAAGCTGAATCCTCACGGCATTCACCGTTCAGCGATGTTGAGCAGGAATCGTTGCCCTCTCCTCGTTAGGGGCCTGTCAACTCAAGACCATCTCATTGCAAGGCGCCTGCTGGTGTCACGCACATATTTCATCACCATTACTGGACCCTGGATTTGGTCCTACTAGCTCCCCATGTGGAAGGGTGCTTCAATAAGCTATCTGCTTTGCGTTCGCCATTGCTACCATCAAACTCTACTGCATTTTCCTCTCAAGCGTATCTCTTTCAGTTTTCCTGTTTTCCAACGGCAAAGGAGTTTTGGAAATCTCATCGAGGCTGTCTGCTTTTCCCCCTTGGGATTTGGGTTCTTGTTTTTGCTCTCACATGTTATGGTACACGGTTTGGGACGGTTGGATAGACATGCTTCTGCCCTTTTTTTTGTTCTCCCTTTCTCATCACTTAATTTCCCTTACTGTCTTCCCTGTCATGTTTGATTTTTGGGCGTTGCTTGGTACACTTACGACCTGCTTATACACGACATTCCAGGCGTACAGACCTGGGTGAAAGGACCATCCAGGTCTGCCACAATTTGATACCCTCCTGTTACTACTGGCCTGCATGCCACCCATCACAAGGGACTCGGGCGGACATTGCATGGAAGAGCCTGGCGCTCGGTATTGGACATTCATAGATGATGATCCTCATCAATAATATTCACAGTTGAGAATCCATGGGCAAACCTGCATTACTACTGTTTCATGTATCGTAAAAATCACTGCTAAGTGCTCACGCAATTGGCTCTCAAGTTGCAAAACCGTTCTCTAACGGAGAAGCCCCTAGATGGATTGTCTGTCCCGGTTGGGCATGTGTGGTAAATTGCGGCCCAGCCCTCACACAATCGATCGATCTTGAAGCTTGGCACATCTCCCTGCAATTTGTCTCAAAAGGGACGACTCCGAAACCCAATTGACATCAGTCATTCGGAGCCAAGTGAGAAACCCCCGGTTCCAGCGTAATAGTCCACATTTTGTGTTGAATAGGGTTCACCGTTCCATTGTCACTTGCCCAGTCTATCATACCCTTGTTACATAGATTTTATCAGCCTCCTTCCGAACTTTGCTGCCAATTGTGGCTTCTGCATCACGACGGGGAAGATCGCGAGACTGGCCAAGCTATTATAGCCTATAGTCCACGGTCCATGGTCCATCTAGGGAAACTCTTCCCACTACTGACGGCCAATCCGAGCTCCTATCTCCTCCAATCGCTACTCTCAGAACTAGAGTGAGCACTCGAGTCTGTCTGGTCCGTTATCTATATCTGGCGGCGACCGATCGGTATTCTACTGTTCTACAATATGCACTCAGCACTGTACATCCCGGCGGTGCGGAGCGTGGGAGTGCCTAGTACATGCTACTAGGCTATCAAAACGCTAACAAGAACAATTCACAGCAAGGTGCTCCTAATCAGTTCATTTCCTCTGTACCTTTTCGAGAAATCTTCGCAAGGAGGATTACATATGGGTAAGGACTTCACTGTCAAGCCAGGGCCATAAGGGGCACATGGTCATCTAGGAAAACTTTTCCACGACGACTACTAATTACTAAATTCAGAACCGCTCCACGTAGGCAGGTGGTTCCCAAACATTAAGGTATCCCAAGGGATTGGGTATGCCATCTGCCAGATCGACTCAATCTTAGGGTCCTCCGCCGTAGCCCATGCCCGACCATGTCCTTGCAGGGTAACCCGTCCACGGAACGAACGAGACATGTTGTCTCTGCTTCGTTCCAACCCTCATGTTTCCCTCTGACATTTAATCTTTCCACCATCTTCAGAGTGACTTCATGCCAAAGTTTATCTGGCCTGACTGTATCCAAGAAACAGTTTCCCCATAACGCACTGTTGCCGATTACGTGGCCGACACCTCTTTCTTCCAGCTCCCACGCTCATTGTAGACATGGCTTGTCTGAAAATCGGGGGGACATGTCTGAGCGACGACCCACTTCGTGCCCCCGAACCCAGAGGTGCCATCCTGAAAACCCTAAATTCTGCACTCGCGACCCAGATTTATACGGGTCCCTGATGCAAGACGCACACGCTAAAACAGCATGCCCAGTCAGATCTTTCCAATCCAGTCATGCTGATTGACTCATGACGTCGCCTTCCAATCCTCCTCTACCTTCAGCCGGGCTTTGCCCCTCCGACAACCTGACAGCAGTGAACTTTGGTACGACGGTGGCTGTGTCTCGCGGAGTGAATTACCCGATACCCTGACAATGCGAATAGGGCAGTCCTTGCCACTGCTTCATGCTTGCATCAAGTTGACAAGTTTGGACGTCGCATGGTCGGGTGGAGCCAATGGTGTCGCATCCCTGCCTTGACTCATGCAGCTCGGATCGCATTGTCTGAGCTGAGTAAGGCTGCGCGGGAGCATCTCTCGATCGCCAAGTGTCGATCGAGGCTTCTGGAAGCTGCTGCTTGGCTATTGAGTCGGGACAACTGGGAAAGCACGACCAATATATGTTGGACTGAGAAATTAACCTAGAAGGCTTGTCACAGGCAGGGCCGGCAGCAGTCTAGTCCTCCTCCTCAGCACAATTAGCCTCGCGGTCCTTTGCTGAATCTTGTAGTGTCAGCCACGGAGCCGCGGGTGAGAGTTTTGGGGTACGGATAATCAAGCTGATCCACTGCCACTTGGAGAATTATCGGAGGCTACCAGCAGCGTGCTGTCTTGGCATGAATATCAAATCAATTTTTTTGTGGCCCGTTATTTGCTTTTCCCAAATACTGTATAAGTGTACAGCTGTACAGAGACCGTATTTTCTGTTCCTCGATCAGTACATACTACATAGTACAACTACATACTACATAATACATATCGGGATTAACGATCAACCATGAGAATGTCCCGACTCTAGAATGAACATATACTGGCCTCTATCCTATTACTGGCTTATGAAATATACACTCGTCCAATAACAGTACTCCAAGCATGAACCAACTCACTGTCTAAAATCTGAACTTCAATGTGTTCGGGTAATTAGTGTACATTCAACATTGTACAAACTACATTCAAGTTGAATAATCACAGTACCTGCTCCATACGTAAAACATGGCGCCGAACATGGCTCTTACCCCAAAGTCTACCGGCCTAATTGATCAAACCGAGGACAGTGATCACCGAGCGGCGTTTGCTGATACGTGGAGGCATGCTCATCTCGCTCTCACAATTTTATACTTCAAGACAACTATTTCGTTGAACGCAATTGTGTGGCTGTGGTTGCCGATCATCGTAGAGGTACGGTCGGGGAGCTGTTCAATTGAGCTAATTTCTCACACGAGGTATGATCAAAAGCAGAACAAACGACGCATCTTGAATGAAGAGAGTCCGGCGTATCCCGTAACATATGAGCCAGAGGCAAAGAAATCACTCAGAAAACATGTTCTTCTAAGGGCTACCGCGGGACGAATTGAGTTTTTTACAAGGCATAAGCTGACTCTACAGCTCAGCTATTCCTTGGAACAAGATCATAGGAACAGGAATTGGCTTGCCTGAGTTGAAGCCGAATTTGAATGAGGAATCTCACGTTGACCGGTTACTTTATCAACGTTCAGTCGTTCCCCGCAAGCTCGGCCACAATGTGCTGTAGTGCGACCGTACAAAGCCACTCGCTATTTTTTGATTAATCTGCTCGAGCATCAGATTTTCAATATTCACATATTAGCTATTGGATACATTTTTCATGAGTTCTATCAGGAAATCTGATAAAAGGAGGTAGGTACCTAAAGCTGGAGTTACAACAGGCTTGTCAATGGATATATTCACGCTTCAGAGTCTACCACATACACCGCATGTTGCAATATGTTAGCCGACAAAGCAACTAGGTATGCCCGGGATTGGAGTTTCCATCATCTCGTGCAAGAAAAAGATTTTTTGAAGATGCATCATATAGCGGCCAGCTCCACAATACCTATCCAGGCTTCAGTACGAAAGAAAGAGGCATCGTATACTTCATACACGGTACGTCTGCGAGCAGATCCGCCCAGCACTCATCTGTCCTTGAGCGAGAGCTAAGCACTAAGCAGTATCTGTAAGCGATTACTTGTATCCAGCTTACTTTTCGTTCTCTTGATATCGTCATTGGTCGGAAATATTCATCTGTGGTCGATGTGAGCTATCCGATGTCACTAATGCAGCCTCCCGTCTCTGTGCTTGTCTTGAAGACATTGGCGGTTGAAGATCGACAGAATATTTGCAAGAGATAAGATGATAGACCTTCAATGACACCAGCCAGCCATCCACACGAATGACACATGGCCGACCTCGACCCTTCTACCAGTCGCTAGTAAGGTCCACGGGCTTGAGTGATGTGTCATGAGGATTTCGACGTGATCTTCAAGCAGCGCTCACTTTGTACCGCACCTCCTATCAAGTCCTTTTGTTCCGCACCAGTGCATCGTTCGGCCCTTTCAACCTACAAGGCCTGGGAAAACGAGCTGTTTTGCTCCGTCGAGAATGCAGCAATTGCAATCTTTAAAGGACCCAACACTCGCGTGAGCAAAATTGTCAGCACCTCATCAAAGTCATCGTTGATATTTGAGCTTGCCTTCAAATGATGGATGTAGTTGAGTAATATCGTGATGACGGAAATGAATCAAGACCCGGATCAAAATATGATATACGCTATCACGATGACTTTTCAACAAGACCTTGGCTTTCAAGCCTCAGTCTTGGCCACCACTACGAATGCTCGTCAAGGATTTGGGACTATTGGTCAAATACTAGCATTAACACTTGCAGTCTTTCCTCAGCTGAGGCCTCGAGAATGCGCCTAGATATGACTGGAATCATGTATGCGAAATCGTGTACTAATCTGCTATATTCGAAACCTCTTCTAAAAGATTTGAAGGTTCCAAAAGTCTAAAAACCATGTGGTACTATCGTTGAATCTGAGTCAAATTCAATCACTCATCTGAAGGCTATCGAAATTTGCAGTGCGAGCTACTTCGTCTGTTTGCCTTCCGACTCCACATACCAGATCCTAATTTTGAAATTGGCCGAAATGAGAATCATATTTTTGGGCGCTAAAAGCTGCAAGCTTACGCTTTGTAAGATGACTGTTGTTCAGCCAATGAGGCTGAGATTGCAAGGTAGAGAACATAACGAGTGCCTGGGCATAAAGAGACTATACTGAACAGCCAAACTCTAATAGAGTCTCCTCTACCCGACGAATATCAAAACAAGTCATAACAATGACACCAGAACGCTCCTCGGATATGTAATGTCCTGAATTTCGCAGTACGAGTCAATCCTCGCAAGCTCTAAGCTATACTCGTGTGATATGCTTGGTGATTTACGGTTCTTAGAAGTCGATATCTGAGATCGACGGTCTGCTATGGGCTGACTCCAAAGAAGATAATCTCTGTGATCATCATAGAAAAAGGGAATACTTCGTTTAAGAGTAGAATGTCTTATACATCTGTATTTTTGTGGAAACTCGCAATTACAGAGTAGCAAGAGCAGTCGAATCTCCGTTCAGCGTGATTGTGAACACCTCATCAGATCTAGATTCTGAACGCATCGAAGGGAGGTGGCCAAGTCATCTGCTGCTTCTTCACTATTGAGGAAACTGTGCAGGTCTCCGAGGAGACATAACCAATGAAGTAATGGTGTTTTCCATCCATGCGTCCAGCGCGTCGATGTTTTAGAACATCTTGAGTTCCTTTCATATAAACTCCACCTTTGTCATGACTTGAGAAGGGCCTCCTCGCGGTAAACTCATCCAAGACGATAAAATCTGGGAACATCATTCCCAGGTGCATGAGCGGTTTCACGAACTGAGAGCGTTTTTGTAGCAAACTCGGCGATACGTTGTAGTAGCGTAGGTTCTTTTTTCTTTCGCGACTCTCTTCTGCTTTATCCATTGTCAAGCGATGTAAAGACGATGATGTCTGAGAAGGTGAGTCAATATGAGTAGACTGGAAGGATATGAAGTACTGAATTAGTGATGTTGATGATAGAGGAGGCAGAGGAGGTAGAGGAGGTAGAGGAGGTAGAGGAGGTAGAGGAGGTAGAGGAGGTAGAGGAGGTAGAGGAGGTAGAGGAGGTAGAGGAGGTAGAGGAGGTAGAGGAGGTAGAGGAGGTAGAGGAGGTAG
>WIWV01000002.1:673650-707329 GCA_014839625.1 Penicillium ucsense
AGCACCAGCAGTAGCACCAGCAGTAGCACCAGCAGTAGCACCAGCAGTAGCACCAGCAGTAGCACCAGCAGTAGCACCAGCAGTGTGAGTGGTTTACTTTTCTATGAATAGACCTACCATTATCTAGTGCCACTGCCTGCCACTGGAATAGTACAGTATTTTTGAGCGGGCGGTATAGGCCTATAGGGTCGCGGTGTAATTCAATTCCAACTTTCCTAACTTTATGCACCGGATCTCGGCGGATCCTATTCCCCCACGTGGTCTGGTCAAGTCCATCAGTCGACAACTGACATCGACACTCGAGTCCTCGACACTCGAGAGACTAGTACGGCACGTTGCCACGTACAGCATCACTACTCTTGTGAAAAGCAAGAAACATGAGTGTCCTTCCTTCCAACTGACTACCTGAATGAGGGTGAACCCAGTTGTGTGGTTCACTGGTTCCCAGCCTAGTTACCTGATGACCTGGTTTCCAACCCATTCTTCTCTGTCTAGCTACATAGTAGTAGAATACTGGCCCCCGATGATTTCAGGGCAGGTAAGGTATGAACTATGATGCGGGAAAACAAGCGCCCACCTGAGATGCTTCCGGGCTTTTGGGAGCCTGCAGACATGACTTTCTCACTGGAGTGAGTAGTCTGATTCTCGCCTCATGCTTCCACCTTGGCACCTACTGGATTACCTTGCTGATTGCTGGATAAACATCTCTAAGCATGTCGATGATGACGACGACGATGATGTAAACTTTATCATGACCAGCATATGCCAAGCGCAGACCAACGGGGTAATTCAGGGTTTGGACCCTTTTAGACTTCCGTTGGAGAACAGCCGTGCGGGAACCTTTGTTTGAGCTAGATGATAATTGCCGATGTTGGAATGGATGTGAAAGGTGTACTAAGTTAATCAGTACCACCAGGTATACACAGGATTATATGTATGAACCTATGAAGTAACCTAGTTACTGGTTAACTACCTACATAGTACTAGTTAGTAGTTACTAGTTGGCATTTGGTAGTCATTAGACCTCCATGAGTCCATCCATGTCCTCGCAGTGATACTTAGACCTGCCCCGCGCTATCAAAAACTAAAGCCAACTAGACAGTAGATTACTAGATCCAGACTTCCATAAATGTACACACAGTACCTACCTCAAGGACTGGAGCAACAGCTGGCGCTAACCGAGAAAGTGTCCCAGTTCCGAAAGATAACTTATATCTCAGCGCGTCGCCGTGTACATACCTGTACCCGACCACCCAGTGGAGTTGCATCAAGATCGGGTTAAGATAGCAGACTGAATACCAACCTAGAACAAGGTCTCAGCGATCGGTCAAAGTATATGCAACTTTGATACACTACCTCATCACATATCAACTCCTAGAAGCCCTGTACTCGCTATTCCAGAAGTTTTCTCCAAGTCTACCGGCAGTCGGGCACTGCCCGTGAAAATGCGACCCCATTTCACGTATTCGCACATGCGCCTTGGCTTCTTGGCGCGCGTTGTTGCCAGACCGTGGCGGCGCGTACAGAGTGCTGGGAGTTGGGGACTCGTTCCCATCCAGAGATCAAGAAAGACACGTCTACCAACTGCATCCATATTGTCAGCCATTTGAAACTTCCATGTCAGCCCGCCCGACTTGCCTGAAATCTTTGGTGAGCAACCTTAACTGATCTGGAGAGAGAGAGAGAGAGAGAGAGAGAGAGAGAGAGAGAGATTAAAGTCGGATCCGTCTCCATCTTTGCCCTACACTATCTGTGTTGGGTAGTAGGAACTTTGAGGAAGAGTGAACATGTGGGTCGAGGCGAGTCTAGTAACTACATGACGAACGAGGAGCAGTACGGAACAATGAAAGTGCCGACTAAGCTTATCGAGCCTGTACATGACTACATGGAGATTTTGTCCCGAATAATGCTCTCGAACCTTAATCTGCATGATACGAGCAGTAATCACATAATCACCACCAAGGCCTTAGGCCACACTATCGGACAGATCCGGCTTGTTCAAGATCAACTTTTATAGAAGTATGGCTATACAGAGTTCTTATGCACATGCACACACATACATGCAACACAAGAAGAAAAGAAAGAGAAGGAACGCCTAGAAGAGTATCATGCATCATCTGAGACCGCAAGAGAGAAGGGGGAAAAACGACAGAGATGGGAAAGAAAATGTATAAGAGAAGAATCAATCTACATCCACAAGCGACATGTGCCATCGGCACCGGCACTGACACACCAAGCCTCCCGAGGATGCCAGTCGATGTCGAGGACACCGAGCTCACCGGTGATCTTGTGACCTTTGAGAACCTTGAGAGGAACGATGCTGGCGTTGCTCAGCATGTCACCCGTAACACTGCCGTGGAAGATCTGCACTGAGCCGTCGTCACTGGCATCAGCAAACAGCGGGTAGCGACCGCCAGGATGGAATTTGACGGCACGAATGGCCTTGCGATGGTACCGTAAAGTCTTGTACGGACGCTGTGAAAGGTCGAGATCGTGCCAGAGGAGGCGGCGGTCGTAAGAACCGACGATGATGTTGTCGCCACCGGAAGCAGTCGACGAGGTCGGATGAATGTCAAAGGAAGAGATCCAGCGGGCACCGGGCTGGACGATCTTGACCAGCAGTTGGCGGGAAAGATCGTATCCGCGAATGGATCGCTGGTTGGCAACGAACAGAATGGGCTTGGAGGGATGGAAGTGAGCAGTCTGAGGCGGACCGCCACCCTTGAGACGTCGACGGAAGGGGTACTGGGTGAGGTGCTTGGAAACGGTGTGAATAGAGATGGCCACAGAGGCAGGAGTGGAGGCGCCCGAGCAGACAGTGACAAAGTAGTCACCGCGACGGTGCCAGGAGATGGACTTGGCCACATAGCGAAGAGGAATGACAGCACAAACACCAGCATCCGCCAGCTCAGACGACGGTCGAATCCACTGAGGAGGGTTGTTCTTCTTGAGAGCATCCGCTCCACTTGGCGCAGGGTTTGAGGCCGCGTAACCCCAACCAGCATCAAGAAGATCTAAGCTGGCCTTCTCGATCTCGGGGGCGGCGATCGTGGGAGGAACGATCAGGAACAGATCATCACCCGCAGCAGCAGCGAGAACCACCGCATCCTTGCCCGGGCGCCAGCGGACAACGTTGACCGCATCCTCATCGCTGAGCCTGGCACTCCAGAGTTGACGACCAGTGAGAATTTCCCAAACGCGCACAGTACCGTCATCACCACCAGTGGCCAGCCAGATTCCAGTAGGATCGATATTAAGCGAGCGGACACGACCCTTGTGACCGCGGAAGACGGTCGCACAAGTTGTAGGGAAGGGCTTCAGCTCCTCAGGGCTGGGCAACTTGGGCAAGAGGCTTTCGGGATCAATGTTGAGTTTGCTGCGACGCACACGAGGAGCCAAGTAAAGATCCAAGCATCTTTCAAACTTCTCTTGAACAAAATTATCATACCCAGGAACACGGCGAAGGGAACCAAAGTCACTCGGCAGGAATTCCTTCTCACGATCCTCGGGATCAGTCTGCTCCCACTCCTTGCGCTCCTTCTTGTCGGGAAGATACTCTGGAGGGGGATGATAACTCTCCTCGTAGCCCGGAGGAGGCAGCTTGGGTGCCGGAATATGCATCACATGGTCCGCACGAGGAACCTCGTCGGCCCACAGATCGTAGTTGATAAGAGTCTCATCCTTCTCTTCGCGCTCCTCTGGAGGTCTATAGGGAAGAATGCGACCTTCGCGAATAGCCTTGACAATCTTCATCACTCGCTTGGCCTCGTGCTTGGACGGAACAAAGCGACGCTTCGGTTCAGGGGCAGCACTGAGAGGCATAATTTCAAGTTGACTAGAGAAGGATTCAACCAACGGCTCGTAAGGGTTGTAGCCGTCGACGGTCGACTCATTCATCTGCACCTTCTTCAAGAGCTCAAGTTCCTCTTGGCTCAATTCCAATGGCTTGCCAGTGGAAGGATCGGTAAGGCCAGTCCAGCCCTTAGGGACCTCGATACTGTCAAGCAGCGCATCGAGAGCCTCGCCCTTGGCTGGGCGCATGATCTTCTTGCCATTGATGTCGTATCCGATGTGAGGGTACTGGTCGTAAAATGTCAAGGGGATATCACCAATGGTGTTGGCATTCTCGTCCGCTTCGGAGTAGTCAGAATTGTCGTCTGGGTTGATCTCGTCGTAGAGGTAGCGATCGTTGCCGTTGGCGTCCTTGACGACTCGGAAATTTGGCTCGTGATCGGTGAGTGTGGACTTGGACAGTTTTGGCGTCTCGGGCTCAGTATCGGACGGAATCTCGTCACTATCAAGCTCATCCTCGTCCTCTTCATCGTCCTCGTCGCTGAAGTCATCAATCAATTCAATCTCGGAATCGCTGTCTTCTTCCTCGCTCCCCGACAGCTCGTTGTTGTTGTCTGAGAGAGCTCCATCCAAATCCTCGGCGCTCAACTCGTCGCCTGAAAAGACACCCGCCTCCTCCTCGACATCGCGAGTAATCGCCTTGCGCTTTTTGGAAGCTTTTCGGGCGTCCATTATTATTGCTGGCCAGTATCCTCCCGGAGTTCTTGCTCGCTCATGCTCTCGGGATTTTTTTTTTCTTCGCAATTCAATCAATCTCACCGCTCACATGACTTACCGCCCGCAGTCCTTATCGCCTATCGATGACGGGCCAAAGCGCCCCGCCTAGAATCTGGAGATTATACACCCATTCGCCGCTGAGCAAGCAAATGAGAAGGAAATGGCGGCATTGATAGCAGAGCCTGCAGGACCTCCGCTGGCTGAGGACTCGGAGTTGTCGAAGCTCGAGGGGAAGAGACATTCTGCATGTGATGAATGCAGTAAGTGCTCGCCTGAACCAGAATTGCGCTGTTAAAATGCATGTTAACCGCGTTCTCGTTACCAGGAAAACGGAAGCTCAAATGCTCAGGAGAGTTGAGTGGATGTGTGCGCTGCTTGAAGCAGTCGATACACTGTGTCTACTCATTACAGAAACCCATGGGACGACCACCAAAGAAAAGAGCCCGATCAGATGAAGAAAGTGGGGATGTCTCTATGCAAGGCAACACCATATGGCCCACGCCTCAATTAACACCTCCGGAATCTCTCTCATCCGAAAACGATGCGAACATGCCAACGGACGCCAGCTACATATGCCCCCAATTTTTCATGCATCCGAGCGGCCAGTCACAATCACCCGAGTCAAATCCACCTGCTGACGACGATGAGACCAGCCCCAACTGGCGACCGGAACTTTCGAAGAACCGCAACTTGCCAGTACCCGGAACGTCCAGTCCTTGGCCGGATTTTACCACTGTTTCTCAATCCTCCTCAATGCTCTTTCCAGCGCCAACAAATTCTCTCGATCCAACTTCCTTAATGATGACGCCTCCCATGTCGAACCTCATTGATCCCCTCGGCCCAAAATGCACATGTTTATCGTACCTTTACCTATGCCTTTCTCACATCTCCTCTCTCGCCTCTTTCCCCGTCAACTCCCATACTCTTTGCTCCCTATACATCGCAGCTCGAACTGCGCTGGACGTGATTCGCTGCGACTCCTGCCCCAAGTCTTTCGCCACTGGAGTTCAGAACGTGATGTTCACTGGAACGTTGCTCACGGTGGTGGCGGATGCCTGGCTTCGCGTTTACAATAGCGACCCCATGGAACTTGGCAAGCAGTCTGCGCCGCCAGAATTCGTAAGCAAAGCTGCGCAATGCCCTGATCAACCGGAAGTCTGGAAAAATTGGCTACGTCAAATCGTTCGACAGGCTGTCGTCGGCGGATACCTTGACCCCGAGGCTGGTACTCGATGTTCCAAGCAGCGTGACCTTCTGTCTTTGATTAGAGAACTGGAGGAGCGCCAGCATCGATGGCATACGCCAGGGCAGCATCCCTTGGGCGAGTGCAATCCGCTGCATTCTAAGGCTGCTGGCCAGCCTCGGGCAGACCCCGATGAAGATAATGACGAAAAAGAGCTGCTCTGTATTCGTGTCGTGGGCAGCGCTCGATCAGTCCTTACAAAGTTCAACTTTGAGCCTCAGGATTTCCCTGGAGGTGTGATACCCGATGACATGGCACGCTTAATGAACACGTGACGCAAGTAATGGAGTACAGGAAATGCAAGATTTGTTGTTTCAAGCTTAAGATAGTGAATGTGCTTGGCACTTTAATTGTAGTCATTGTCATATGCCCGGCAGGATTAACACCGGGTGTTCGCTTGCAACTCGCCGTGGTCATGGTTCAAGGCCATGGGAAAATGTTGGTCCGCAAAGTGAAATCAGGAGAAAGTATTCAGCACAGAGTTATTTATTATGTTAATGTGGTATCTCAAGATCGCAGGCATCAGGTGCTGGCCTGTTGAACACGCTTTAGAAACTACCTATCTCAGTAGATTCAAAACTTCTCTCTCGTTACTCGTCTTCCTCATCATCATCGTCGACCACGTAACGATTCTTCTTTCGGGCTGGAGGCGTTCCGTCCCGGGCGACCTCGGGTTTCTTGGTAGGCTTCGAGGGCGCAACTTCATCGTCGTCTTCACCCTCGGCATCCAGGTCTTCATCCTCCAGCTCCTCCTCCTCGTCATCATCGTCGCCTTCCTCCTCGATTTCCTCGTCGCTTCCCACCAGGAACCCGTCATCTTCGTCGTATTCGTCCTCGCGTGTACGACCGAGGCCACGACCGTAGTCTTCTTCTTCATCCGTCATGATCTCACCACGACGGTTTGTGCGACGCGGCTTGGCGCGAGGACGGGCCGGACGTGAACCATCATCTTCCAATCCACCGACACTGAGACCATTGCCCATTGTGCGAGGTGCAGCCACGCGTCGAGATCGGTCAGCCTCGCGGTCGGCCAGTTGCTGCCGGCGGCGCTCTGCTCGCGTTGCTTCCTTCTCCATCTGCTCTGCCTTGCGGGCCGCGAGCTCAGGATCCTCCGCGAGATTGATGGCTGCCAGACCCAGACCCCCGTCGGTATTCGTCTTGCCAGCGCGCGTGGCTGCAGCCAAAGACTCCCGTAGTTTTTGAACTGCTTCGTCTGACTCCAAAGCCGTTGGCAGAATGGTCAACCCATGCGTAACATGTGACGTGAGACGGAAAAGCTCAGCTTGTTCAAGACCAGCGCCGAGATAGACGTGCGAGTCCAGCTTGGTGTTGTATTCGCCAGACTTGGAAAGAGGCGCAAGAGGTTTTGATGACACATGGTATTGTTCCGTGGGGTTGGAGGCGAGCTGAAGTGTGATGGACCCGTCCTCCCACTGGATGATGCGAGCATTCGATTGGAGTTTATTCTCGTCTTCCGGGTCTCGACGCCAACACAGCGAAGTGGATGCGGTGGAGTAGGTGGGCGCAATGTATGTCTCTGGATTGAATTCCTCCGACTCAATGGATAGGAAATCAGGCACGCGCATCGTGTAGACCTACTTTGTTGTTAGTTGCGTGGCCGTATTACTCTCAGGATCATTGTACGGCTAACCTCCGGGCCACTCGTAGCAGGTACTGGGGCGCGAGCAATGGTCATCTCCGCAATTGTGAGGCTCCGAGGCTCTTCATCGAATGCCTCATCCGTCTTATGGTGTCGGTCGTACCGACCCTCGTCATCTCCAGAATCCAGCTGCTCATCATCCAGATTGCGATGAGGTTGGCTAGATACATTTAGCGTGGGTGTTTTTTTTTTCAACTGAGGCAGGACAAGGATCATGGACTACTCACTCAGTATCACCAAAACCGCCATCTGAACCGTCCGATCCAAAGAGATCAGCATCGTCGTCCAGCGCATCGACGGCGCCAAGACCAGTATTTTCGGCACCGGAGTCATTGCCAGCATCACTCATATCAGGGCTTTGGTTCACAGCATTTCGTCCGGGGCGTCGGACCGCTTCCTCATCTGATGAGGACATTTTCTTCGACAAATAAGAGACGGGCGTGTGTTGGAAAAGGGAAAAAGGGAGCTAGAAGTTATGTGAGATTTTTGAATGTAGAAGAAGGGGAAGTGTGTTGAAGGAAGAGGTTTGAAAAGGTTGGTGGGAAAGAAAAGAATGTGTGTTTGAGGTGATTGTTGTTTGGAGCTTGCTTTAGCAAGCACATGGGATACGGCGATCTCAGTCAACCGACCTTCACTCACACTGCAATCACCTCCGTTGCGGATAAGCGGAATTATTTAATTATCCGATCCGGCCCACCTAAAGGAGTTAAGTCGGCGGGCCAGACCAAGAGGGTCTCTCCTAGACCTCCTCACCGTCTCTCTTTCATCTAAGCTTCAGTGTTGTTTGATTTACCTTTTTGTGACGAATTTAGCAAGCTCTGTTGCCTCTGATCACAATGGCGACTTTTTTCCAGAGTGTGTAAGTCTTGTAGGCAACGGTGGCTGCCTGGAGGTGTTTCTTTCCAATGTTTACAACCCCTCGCCTCTCCGTGGTCCTGAAACTCCCCCCTCTATGCTGCATTGAACAGGAAGACCACCACGCCGCCGACACAACACAGCATTTTAGCTTTCTTGACGGTCTTTCTTTGTTCACTGCACGTATTTCCGCTACATTGCGCTCGTGCATCACTCATCTGCCTCGACACAAATATCCCAACTATCCCCGATTCAAAGAACTTCACTTTCAGGAGCTAATCAATCAATCAATCATGAATAGGCGCCAAGGGTTTGGACGTGGAGGAAACAATAAGAATAACCCTCCCAAAAGCCCAGCACACCCGCCTCAGGCCCCGCAATCTCCCGCGCCGAGCAACATGCCTACCTCACCCTCATTTCCAAATCACGCCGGTGCGGATAATTCTGTCGCCAATGACGCCGATGCCCCCAAGTACTTCTTTCAGGAGAAGTATGCCCCGCTGAACGTGAGGGGTAACTTCCTGACCCTTTGCGCCTGTCCGAAGAACGTGGAGCTGGGAGAATGGCTGGCCCATCAAAGTAAGATCTTCGAAAGACCGTTGAGAAACATTCGAATAAGAAAATAGAGTGTGCTAATGCGAGTGCACAGTCGTCGAGCAATACCGCCTTCTTCATGGCATGCTTCAGGTTATCCAGGAGACCAACAGTGTCACGGGTCTGCCAATATGCAATGAAAGCACATGTCCGACCATGTCGGCTGGCAGGTATGTGAAATTGGCCGGGCCAGTATCCAACCTGAATACAGTCCGTCAAGCTGACCGTCCTATTTGAATTTAGATTGACCTACACCTGGCTTGTCGACGGTCGTGCTGCCAAGATTTCCGCTCCCAAATTCATCAACCGCGTTGAGAAGTGGATTGTCAGCAAAATCCATGACCCTGTCATGTTCCCCACCGAGAAGGTCAACGGTATCCCCGAAACTGCCTCCATGAGAGACGCTGGTGCTGCCCCCGCAGCAGGACCCCCTGCTGCATCATCAGAAGCTGGCGCTCCATCGGGAAACAGCGGCGCCACGGCTGACGAGTGGATTGGCCAATCCAGCGGTTTCCCCCAGACCTTCTACAAGGACTGCCAGGGTATCATGAAGCAGATGTTCCGATGCTATGCTCATCTGTACCATGCCCACTGGCTTAACCCATTCTGGCACATCAATAAGCACGACATCCTCAATATGTGCTTCGTCCACTTTGTCACAGTCGCCAAGTACTACCAGCTTGTATCGGACAAGGAAATGGAGCCTATGCAGCCCCTGATTGACTTGTTCATCAAGCAGCAACGGGTACCACCCGAGGCGCTGAATGGCGGGCACTGGGCTCAACAGCCGGCTGCAGCCTAATTGAGCTTTATTCGGGCAAAGAGCAGGGAAATGGATCGCATCTCATCATCATACGAAAATACTTCAGCGGGCCGGGAGCCCAGCGCTTGTCTTTATGTTTGATTTACTTTTTCTTTGTTTATGTTTGACGATACATGACATGTTCCTCGACCGGGCGTTGGGATCATACAAAATGCCATTTGCCCCTTTTCGTGCCTTCCATCAATTCGTGGAAAATGAACTGAGTTCATCCTGCGATTGGCACGGCTGGTTGCCGATGATGGAATGCATATCTCCGGCCTTCGAGCATTTAGCATGCGGGGTGGAAGTTTTATTTGGAGGACATCAATTTGCATTGACCGCATTCTTTCCATCGACACGATGATGTATCTTGCATGTCCTCTGCCACGCATCGCATTGAGATTGTGTAATAGACTGCCCATCAGCACCGAGTGATCTCCTGATCATCTCGTCGTAGACTATGCATCGAGCTTGAGCAGGGTGATTGATTCCAAGCACAGGGCTTGCGTCTGGCTCTGGTCCATTCGGTACATACTTGAGCAATGCTTCAAGCGTCTTTCGGTCTCGTCAATTCATAGCTTCGTCGTCTCGTATGTCTTGATCATGTCAAGTCTCAAAGGTAGACGCCCTCATCACCCTCAGGCGCTTGCCGTTGTTGCACATTACCGCCGGCACCCGCCTCGTCACCACCATGTCTAGTCCCATTCACAACCGAGGGATGTTCCTCGTCTCTATCCTCCTGCCCAGCTTTTTTCGGATCAATCCAAGTTTGACCGCGATCCTCTACCTCGCGCTTGAGAAGCTCAATCCGCTCTTCTTTCCATTTCACCACGCCTTCGTTCTCGACAATCACATCATCCAGGAACTTGATCCCGTCTTCCGTCTCCACGGCCTTTTCAGCTTCCAGGGCAGCGTTGGACTCGAGTAATTTTGCAATATCATTGGTCAGCTTGACGGCCTCGGCGTGGAGGGATTCAAGAGGGAGCTCTTTGATGGCTTCGGCGAAGATGGTGGGGGAGATTGGTCGGTCTGAGGCGGACATTTTTGCTGTGTAGAGGTGGACAGGTGAAGAGGTGAGATGCGGGTGAAAGTGGAGTGAATATGACAGACAAGGCGGTTGAAAGGGCGATAATGATAGACTTGTTCGGTTTGCAATGTGGAAGGGCGGATTTATTTGAAGTTTGGAGAGATGAGTTGGAGATTTTGCATAAGCTGGCTTGGATTAAGTTGAGTTGCCGCTTCCCCGCGGCGGAGCTCCCGCCCGTACAAGGCTTACCACATGCAGTAAGTCAGTAGCAGACTAGCAGTAAGGCAACTAGGTAGTAGTTTGTTTATATGAGCGGCTAGTAATTACTTCAGCTTTCTGGGAGATTTCACGATTGATTGACTAGTTGAAGCTAAAACCAAAAGAGGGGATTTCCCCACATGCAGATGAGTACCTACTACCTACTACCTAGTATAGCATCAATTTGTTAAAATCTGCGAGTGCAGTATAGCCACAGGAGCGCGTGGTAACCGAATGCCGAGGAGCAACTCAACCCTACCAACAGTGTCCTGGCCCCTACAGTTTCAAAGATGCCATTGGGCTCCACGCTGTGGTGAGAGCGGCGGAAGCTTAGCTCACTGGAGTGACTGTACCATTTTTGAATACCCAGTTTTCTGGAAGTGTCGAACACAATATGAATTGAGTACTCAGACGACTTGTGCGTGGCTTAGGTAGGTACTAAATGTATCAAATGGGTCGATGGAAATGGGGACTCACAACGTTCGCCCGTCGAGGCCTTGAAAACTAAAGAACAGTAGGGCTGATATCACGTTTTTCGTACCGCACTCTTGAAGATGATATCTACTGTGCTTTGAAACTCGGTCAGTGACTGCATTAGTAAGAAGTGCTTACTGCATAAGGTAGTGCACCGGCATCCTGATGAGCAGGCACTTCGACTTGATTTTCCTGCCTTAACTGTTTATCGAAAAACAAAGGGTGCTGAGGTAAAGCCATTGTTCGAGTCTCGACTGTCTCTACCTCGAGAATGTCTTTGTATGGCGTTGTTTCACATCCTCGCATACCAATTTGATCTCTTTGTCTAGAGAAACAATGTTCAAACAAACCCCCTCGGGAGAAGACTCGCTTTTCTCGAAAATAGATTCCACACTCGAGAACAGTCTCGCGTGAGGCCGAGATTCTTTGTTCCCATAAGAAAGATCTACGATCTACGTTTGAAAGGTCAACATCCATTGAGATGTTATCATCTTATTCCCGGGTGTCTATGTCATGACAATGCCTTTGGCAACTCGCTTTGAGCAACGCCATAGCCCTCGACAATGGAAGGTCATGTAGAAAGGAAAGCGCAGTCTATTTTCGTCGTTGATCGGAACTTACCAACTGTTCCCCAGCAGGTTGAGAAAGCTCTTATAAAGATGCTCGTCGCTGTTGTTTTCGATGCTCCCATTCAATCATCCAGTGTCTTCTCTGACAACAATAACTTCCTACATACTGCAATATCCCCTGTTCGTTTGTCTCCTCACGTACACTTCAACTCGAGCAAAAAAAACACCACTTGCATCACATCTCACAGATACTCACTGGAAGTACACTCTTCGCTATTATTCATTCAAGTCTAATAGCTCCGCTACAACTTCAATCACGATGGGTTCGTTCACACTCAACACATTCCCTGGCAAGCTCTCCCTAACGCAAGAACCCCCCATCAACTATCAGATGCATATCAAGCCCATGGACTGGAGCACAAATATTGACATAACCACTTGCGCACCCCACGAGCCAAATCCACTCCGTCGCTCCCGATGTGAAGGCGATTCCCTCGCATACGACGCCTTCTGGGCCTCACGCCATCCGTGGGATCTAGTCGACTACTACCTCTTTCTCATCTTGATCGAAAAGAAAGTCCAGCACCGCGAGACTCGGCTCTCCCACAGCTGGGTCATTGAAAGTGATGGGTCTCGATGTGAGAACTTCGGCTGGATCATTGACTCAGATGACCAGATGTGTCAGGTTGGATGGGTTGATCCGGTCGTTATTTTCACTTCACTTCCTGTGCCGCATGCGGTGGGATTTGAAAATCGGCGGATTGCGCTGGGGATGAATTTGAGAAGTCAGAGTCTGGTGGGATATCTGTTGGATTCTGCGCCGGAAGATATCACTGAGGTGGTTTTGTCGCCGGCATGGAAAGATAGAGAAGTCCTGATCGATTTGCCTCTACAGAGATTTGCGGATATTCTTGGTCACAGTGTTGAGCCGGGTCAAAAGCCAGGTGAGATCCTCAGAGGAGGATTACTCAATTACTTCCGCGAGTCTTCGCGGAGATTGCATGCAGGGATGGATTTGGTGATTGTGATCCAATTCATTCAATTCCTTCGCGATGCTTTTTTCGGAGGCAAGATGAGCGCTGGGCTAGACTACAATGCCCCGACAGAGTGTCCGTCGCATCTGGTCGAACAGGAAGAATATTTGAGAGACATTCTCTGTCGAGAGTCCAACCGCGCCTGGATGGGTGCGCATACAGGCGTCACGGTGAACGATCTCCACCGGCGCGGACAGACACCGAGCGAGCCCTTGTATGCTCTCTTCGTGGATCAGGTCGTTGCATCGCCTATTGTCAATGAATTTTCTTTCGGGGCAGCTCGGATGCTGCCCGTCCAAGATACTTCGGCTGTTCTCAAGTCTCAGATCCGTGTCACTACTACGTCGTGGTTTGACTCCACCGATATGATCTCGCTGGACGAAGAAACCGTCAGTGAGTGCGACAGCACTCGACAATTGACCTCGAATATCGTGGTTTTGCTGGGTCTGTTTTGCTCAGAGTGTACGTGGATGATGGCAAGTGAGAGACGAGAAAGCTGAAGCGAGTCAAGCTCTGGGCTGGGCTTTTTCGAGAGCGAGAATTAAAAAGAGCGGGAGGATACCAAATGGAGCGATGTGCTACACCATGGACGAAGAAGAACTTGTCTTGATGCATTGTACAGTTGGAAATCAAGCGTTATGCCAGCAGACGCACTGCCATTTGCTATGGTTGAACTCTTACATATAATCAAGTAAGGTCCTGCTACAGTCAGGAGTCAAGACTGTACTCAACTTGATCTGTAGTAACCACACATATGGAACGACAATAGTATACAGTATACAGAAAACAGTATACACTCCATAGCTCAATTAGTGAGACCTTCGAGGGCAGAGAAGACCTCACTTACTCGTTGTCTGGTACAAACTAGGCACCTTCATTTTTGATATTACCGGTAGTAGTATACACTGTACAGCTAGTGGTGATACCAAATGTAGTTAGGTAGGTATAGTAGTGAAGAATAGCCGAGTCAGTAATCACTGACTCAGTTGTCAGCAGACAAGTTGGGTCAACGCGAATTTTCTGATTATTTGCGAGTCAGTAATCGGATGCGTCTGTGGTGGTGAATCTCATCCAGTCATCCACTCCTATGCCAATACCATCTAGTATCTACCTTCTCCTAGTATCTACTTGGACGGTGCTCGATTGCACTTTGCAGGCACCACTCGGTCTCCTACTCAAGTGGGCCGGCCGCCAGATAGCAAGGTACTTTATCTAGTGCACCGCCACGCCCGAGATCCATTCTCTCGAGTACGGAGATCTCAGAACTAGGCTTCCACATTCACCGATGTATAACCTCTCCATGTCTGTCTAATTGTGTATCTTATAGGCAGTAACCGTACACAACTACCCATGCAATATGCATTGCCCAAGAAACCGGTTTCTGTGGCGCGATAGTGGCAGCGTGGCTGGGTTCAAGTGGTTGCAGCTGCAACTTCCGCACGATTGGCAAGATGAACAAATCACATGCCAGCGGATCCCGTGCTTCGCCGCGAATCTCGTGACGGAGTGGAGGACGGCCGAAGCGGGTCCACCGCGGGCCGCCTGCAGCCTCTGATTGGATCCGTGGACGGTCCTCTGGGCGGTTGGGTGGTCTTGGCAGCGTCATGTGTTTGGAAGCGCGAACGGGCGTGTCGACCGTCAAGTCGCAGAGCTTCTCTCTAAAAGATTCCCTCGAGAGAACAGACTGCAGCTACAAGATGAGCCTAGTGCTGGAGTGTCTGTACCGAGAGACGATCGAAACGAAGGGACCCGGATACTCCCCAGGAATGACATCTGCGGCGGACTGTGAGCATCCGAGTCATGGGCGGAGCCGGAGATACGACCTTGGCTCTGTTAGTAGTCCAGTCGTAGTGGGGCACTCTGAGCTTCTGAAGTGTAGTTCCCCAAGGGATACCCACTCCATTGTGAATTGCAGGGGTGGGAAAGGTCAGTGAGGCTGGGGGGCTGGCGCACCCCCGTGGATTATGATTGTCATGCTATTCCACTTCAGCTGGAAAAGGGAACGAGCTCGCTACTCTTTTTGTGTTCTTGGCTCCAGCCCTACCGTCAAATCTCCCAGTCCCCATAGCTGGTCATTGCGCGCCACTTGCCTTTCAAATCACTTTTCCTTCAACCACCAAGGAGGGCGCACCGTGGTTGATCTACGACTGGACACAGCCGGTCTATAAAACCTACCTGAGCTCTTCCCACAGCTCCTGGTGGACTGTTCTCGTCGTCACCTCTGAGCGCTTTGCATCATGGCGAACGCTGCTGCAGTCCCTGTCAACGGTACGTTGGTCTCAAGCCGAGCCGATTCAGATGCGATCTCGAGAGGCCCAGAGCTGGACGTTTCACAGCCACCATGATCCCCCAGACTAACAGACCGCGACTGCCGCGACAGATACAGGGACAATGATGACCAATGGTCACGACGCCGCGCCGGCGAGCGATCATATCGGCCTGATCTCCGGTCCCTTGATCAATTTCAAAAACATGCACTTTGGCCATCCTAGTCCGACTGCGGTGTGGCACGGGAGTGTCCTGATCGTGACAAAGCCCGGTCAACATCTTCAGCCGCAGCTCCACTTGCGCCAGTCGGGCCCCGTCATGGGTCAGGAACAGCCTCGGTCGCCCACAGAGCAGACCGTGCAGGGCTTGAAGCTGTACGAAGACCTCCAGAAGACCTTTTGGCGATTCTCGCTGGCGGTTCCCGTCGAGACGTACGAAGCGCGTTGGGAATATTTCGTCCCGGGTCTGATTGAGGAGTCGGGGGCCCCCGTGCAGCAGCCATGGGATTTCGTCGTCCCCGCCGAGAATCAATCCATGCGGATGATGTTTCACTCTTGCAACGGCTTCTCCGTGGGCACCGACATGGACGCATGGGTTGGCCCGACACTGTGGAAGGATGTGCTGCGCGTCCATGAGCAAAAGCCCTTCCATGTGATGGTGGGTGGTGGTGATCAGCTCTACAACGATGGAATCCGGGTGGATGGGCCATTGAAGCCGTGGACGGCCATTGGCAATCCACACAAGCGCCGGAACCACGACTTTAACAATCAAATGCGCGCGGACTGTGATGAGTACTATTACGCCAACTACGTGCGCTGGTATAATACGGATCCCTTCCGCGCGGCGAATGGCCGCATTCCCCAGGTCAATATCTGGGACGACCATGACATCATTGACGGCTTTGGCTCATACACCGATCATTTCATGAAGTGCGCGGTGTTTCGCGGCATCGGTGGTGTGGCGTTCAAGTACTACTGTCTCTTCCAGCACCATATCGCGCCGCCCAAGTCGACCTTCACCACCGATGCCCCGGCGACAATGCAAGCCGTCAACGGTACGGCTGGTGTTGATCCCCGTCAGCTGGAGAACACGTTTGTCTTGGAGAATCAGCCAGTCGACGACAGTTGGATCATTGGGAAGCGTCCCGGTCCATATGTCGAGGAGAGAAGTCGAAACCTGTACATGCGGTTCGGTAAGCGTATTGCGTTTATCGGTGTGGATGCTCGCACGGAGCGCACGCGCCACCAGATCAACTACCCCGACACCTATGAACTGATCTTCCAGCGCCTGCAGCAAGAGATCAACGCCGCGAATGGTGACATCAAGCATCTGGTGGTATTGCTCGGCGTGCCGATTGCCTACCCTCGACTGGCCTGGCTGGAGAACATTCTCTCGTCGCCCTTGATAGCGCCCATTCGGTTGTTGAACAAGCGATTCGGCGTGGCCGGTGGTCTCTTCAACGAATTCGACGGTCAGGTCGATCTGCTGGACGATCTGGACGACCACTACACAGCCCGACAGCACAAGCGGGAACGCAAAATCCTCATCCAGCGACTGCAGGAGCTCGCTCGCGCCAACTCCATCCGAGTGACCATCCTCGGTGGCGACGTGCATCTCGCCGCCGTCGGTCGTTTCTACTCTCACCCTAAGCTCAACCTTGCCGGCGAGAATGACCACCGCTTCATTGTGAATGTGGTCAGCTCGGCCATCACCAACAAGCCACCCCCGAAGGCGGTTGCCAATCTCCTCGCCCGTCGAAACAAGATCCATCACCTGGACCACAGCTGCGACGAGACTCTGATGCCCATGTTTGACAAGCAGCCGGGTGGCGTGGAGAAGAGCGCTACGTGGAACAATGTGACCATGCCGTCGCGCAATTTTGCCATCTTGACCGAGGTGGTTGCACCGGCGTCAAATGGTCATGTCGCAGAGCCTGTCAGTGCCAAACTGGACCAATTGCCCAAAGACGGCCACGCACCTCTGCATCGGGGTGAAGTGGACGCGGGTTCGACTCATAGTGCGGCCGATGGCATCAGTGTGAATAGTGGCATGTATGGTGGTCTGGATGTGTCGATTCGTGTGGAGATTGATCCCCATGATCTTGAGGGCACAACCGAGGGATATGGATTCAGCAGTAAGTGATTTCCATGCGGAGGCATTGTTCTCGGCAGAGAGTCGGTGTTTCAGAGCTAACAAGTGTTCTTCCCTTCAGTTCCCCCGCTGTTCGCTACCGAAGGCCCACAGGCATCTTCGGGGATGAGTGTCTACTCTCGCGTGTCTCGTCACAACTCGCGCGAAGAGCAAGCCGGACGGCCATCGACAGCACGTTAAAATGACCTGCACACAACGACCTTTTGCAAAAGTGCTTCTTGAAGCCTCTCCCCTTCTCAATTATTGTTCATTCCTCCTTTTCGATTACTTGTTGAATGATCTTGTTGTCCTCACCCTGTTTTTGTGACCTGATTCCCCACTATGTCTGATTCTCTTCTGCTAACTTTCGTCTTCTATCCCTGGTCGCTTCCGCGAGAACGAGCACCGCGTCCTTTTCCCTGGCAAGTATTTCTTTATGCAAATACTCTACACTATACACCGGACTGGCCCCGAAGATTATTTCTAATGTCTTTTACATGCAGATGTCTGCTGAAATGAGTTTCGTATTTGGTTTCGTGGATGTGTCCGTATGTGTGTTGAATGACGTGAGGAATCGGAAACTCTCCATTCTACTTTGGGAATACTTTGATGGCTTGACAAGGTCGTGCACACTGCATAACTGCGCAATACACTTCTTCGGTCTACAGTAATTTGGTCGGTGACCCTGATTCCTAGCTTGAACCATTCATTGTCATTCCTTTTTGGTGTACTGCGCAGAGGGCAGTTCAGTAGTGTCTAGCATTGTGGTCACTCGAGCTAGTCCATTAGAGTTTAGTAGTGATAGTTTCTCTGTTCTTTTCCCCGCGCTGTCCATTCATTCTTCCTTCTCTCACTTACCCTGACCCGATGCCCCTTCCATTTAACAACGCACTCGAACTGGTCGTGAAGGGGAGGGACATCTTACCCCATCTCTTCTAACTCATAGCGGCAATGCGATCCGAGCGAAGCCAAGTCATCCGCATATAACTGCCAAATGCGATGCGACGCAATGTCCCCCTTCTACGAATGGACTCACGACAAGCAAGTAAGTAAAGCAACGGGGTGATTTTCTATCGTTTCAAGAATTTAGTTCCTCTGACGAGTCTTTCAACACTCCTCCCCCTCTTTCATCCAAAAAGACTAAAATGTCCAGCGTCAGCCACCTACACCTCAACCAATCGGCATTCCAAATTGCAGGTCAAAGCCAACACCGGGGCCTGCTTTCTCTCTGAAGAACTCCCTTTTTCTCGCACTCGGGACCTTATCTCTTGATAATGGCGGGTTCGCTCGCAAAAAGCTATCCATGTGAGGGGAAATGGAACCTCACGGACCCTTTTTCCCGATTGTCGAACGCTGCAGTGCATGTGTAGCTCCCCGCATACAGATGTACACAGGCCGTTGGTATAAGAGGACGACTGCAACGCAACATGCGGGGAGAAAGACATCTTCAGCATGTGCCGAGGATATCTTACCCGGGCTTTTTGGGAGTTGCTTTTTCGAGCCTGTGTGACGTGACAATTGTTCTATCGCTCAGCGCAGCAGATCGACACGGGGCGACAGGGGCTGATGCTGCATATGCTGGTATGCAGGGTCGTGTTACCTCCTCGACAGACTTGCCTTCTCTCGCTGTCGCTAGCGGACGCTGCTACTGGTGAACGTGGCTACCCCGACCTCCAGGTCTTTGTTCAAAGACCCTCGCTATCAGTGTCTCGGAATTGTTGCACCGGCCCAGGAGGCTCAATTACTCAAAAGGGAGGAGTCGTCAGTGTCAAAATACAGTGGGTGCTTTCAAGGGCCATCTCCCTAATTCGCGGGGATTTCGTGTACTCTGTCCTCTTCGTCTGGGAGAAATCGCGAATTGCCTCAATATGGAAGTCGAGATAGCAAAAGAGAAAAGTGGCAACACCGCCCAGTCCCCCAATACCCAGGCATACGAGCATCAAGCCGGCACAGAAGCGATCACTGGCGAACTCGACGAGCTACACCACCTGGGCTACGAGCAAGAACTCAAACGCAACCGATCACTTCTCACACTACTATTTCAATCCCTCGCCATCGCCGCCATTCCTTATGGAGAAGGCAGCGCGCTCATCAGTGCCATTTACGGCGGCGGACCTCTCTCCATATTTGTCGGATGGATCGTCGTGTTTGTTCTTAACCAGAGTATCGCCATGTCCCTCGCAGAACTAGCTTCACGGTATCCCACGTCGGCGGGGCCTTACTACTGGTCATTCCAAATTGCGCGCAGCAACAAAGTGACCGTATCCTTTATCAATGCTTGGATCTGGCTCATCGGGAATTGGACCGGAATTGGACCATCACTCTATCGGTCAACTTTGGCTTTGCATCTCTATTATCTGCCACCTTCTCCATGTACCATCCCGACTGGAGCGCAAACGCATGGCAACTCTTATTGATCTTTTACGCTATCTGTCTGGGCAGTCTCTTAATCTGCACCTTTGCCAATCGATATCTCCCTCAAGTGGACATTGCCTGTGCCACCTGGACGGCTCTGACCATCATCGTCGTCCTTATTGCCGTCTCTGTGAAAGCAGAGACCGCCCGGCACTCCGCCACCTACGCGCTCTCCCACTATGACAAATCGTTCGCTGGCTGGGGCAATTTCATTTTTTTCATCGGCCTTCTCCCTGCAGCATACGTGTTTTCCGCCATGGGCATGGTCTCTTCCATGGCCGAAGAGATCGCTCATCCAGTGGTCCAGGTCCCCCGAGCCATCTCACTTGCTATCCCCGTCGGCGCCATTGCCGGTCTATTCTTCATCATCCCAATCACCGTGACTCTACCTCCCCTCGAAGACATTATCAACAGCCCCCGCGGCCAAGCCCTCCCTTACATCTTCCAGCACGTGATGGGCTCCCCGGGCGGCGGTTTCGCCCTCGTCTTCCTCGTCCTCATCATCACCCTCTTCTGCAGCATCAGCATCACCGTCGCCGCCAGTCGCGCAACCTGGGCCGCAGCCCGCGACGATGCCATTCCACTCTCATCCCTGTGGTCCCGTGTTCACCCTGGCCTCGATGTCCCTGTCTGGTCCCTCCTCCTCACCACTATCATCCAAATGCTCCTGGGTCTGATCAATCTCGGCTCCTCGAGCGCATTCACCGCATTTGCTTCAGTGGGTGTCATCGCACTGGCAGTGGCCTATGCCGAGCCGATCACATTAAGCTTGTGGCATGGACGGAAGGAAGTCTCCAAGGCGCCGTGGAATTGTGGGCCAATTTTGGGGACGGCGGTTAATGTGATTGCGTTGGCGTGGATCGTGTTCGAATTGGTGTTGTTTAGTATGCCGACTGCTTTGCCAGTGACAGCGTCGTCGATGAATTACGCCTCGGTGGTGTTTGTGGGGTTTATGGTGATATCGGCGGTCTGGTATGCGGTCTATGCGAGGAAGCGTGAGTCTTTTGCTCCCCGCTTCCATGACGAACCCTGGCCCACCTCTGTTTTCGCTCATATCCCGGGCGCTATCTATACGGGGGCATTCTCCGGAGTTCGATCAGTCCTCCGAAGAGCTGAACAATATGGAAACATGAGAAACGGATATACTAATAATCCGAACCACAGACTACAAAGGCCCGCCAGAAACAGACGCTCTATGACTCTGTCGAAAACAAACCACATGATCTGTTTGATCTCAGCAGTACATAAGAACAATCTATATACAAATGCGTCCAAGTCGCAGATGTTGCCGCAGATGTTGCGAAAAAGCTAATGCATGCACTAGCGCTATGACCATGTTCCATAATGCATTGTCCACGCTCCATGCGGATCCCTAAAGCCCGCAGAACCAGGAAAGACACCTTGTTTTTCGCCTCGGACAGAGATTCTCTAATAGGTAGCTATTCGCTACGTACTTAAATCCAGGTCTTCGTGTTATTCCCCTTGCCTTTTCGTTGACTCTTCTGTTCTCACTCGAACTCGAACTCGGTTATCCGGATCTCTAGACTCTAACCCTAATGAGCAGGTCTCCAAGGAATTTACTTAACAAGCACCTTGTATCCTCTACTCTAACGCTACTATTAAACTCAAGTTCCATCCGCCACTTGCGCGCTGCAGAAAAGAAGTATCCAGGAGATAAAATTGTACATTACGTGATGTAAGGTTGAGGCCGGAACGGAAACGTACTACCAAAGCACTTCGGCTCCCTCAAACATCTCGTCAAATATTAGACTACTTTGTATTTCGTAAAACTAGTCCCCTCCTAAGGTTAGTAGTTTACCGAAACAACCTCCAGTGATTCATGCAGGAGAACTATTTAGCCCCCATTCTGCAGGAGCTGCTGTACCTTATCTACTGCACTGTGGCGGACTGGCGTCTCCCCGGAAGCTCCGCTTAAGGTTATGCCCAGCCTCTTTACCCGTCCCTTCTAACTTAAGGTACTTGCATGTGTAACGTTGACTTGCGTATAGTTTGACAACTAGACACGCGGATCTATTAGGTTTGCGGGCCCAGATCTAGTGATCTCCTGATAAAAACACATGAGGCAGGTCAGGTCGCAGAAGCGCATAGGGGAGATGTATACTTGAAGTCCTTGACTGAGCTACTCGGTACTGAGTGCTGAACAAGCAACATAAAAAGGAGAAACCTGACCCCTACCGTCCTTGAAACGTGACGAGTCAAGTGCTAAGCTGATGGAATTGGATTTAGCCTTCTGTTAGATCCCCACATAGATCCAGATCTAGATCTAGATGCAGATGCAGATAATGTGAATTCGGTGACAGTGGTAGATGTAAACGTCATAACCCGAGCTTATGGCAAAGCTGAAAAGTCAATTGCTCTATATTTGCGAGGATCACATGTAGATGGGAAGTCGAAGTCGAAGTCGAAGCGTAGATTCACAGTAGTGGTAACTTCCAGTAATCAACAAACACCAGATAGGGACACCTGACCACGCCAAAAAAGCGTAAATGACACGAGATGCCCCCCCGCTACGATAAGCCCGTTCCTTCTGAGACTACTTTAACCTTCTGACCTGGGGATCTTCCTACTTAACTTCCTTTCTCTCTTCATCAATCTCCTTCTCTGAAAACCTCATTTTCCATCGTTGGATTCAATCAAATATCATCCATCACCCATCATGCCTCAGGGAAAGGGTTACAACACGACTAGCTCCGGCACTAATAGCCAGGTAAGTAAATCTCGCTTCACACAAGAAAAACCACATCCTCCACCTTTCCACGAAGCAAGATCGAGCTAAAACACCCTCTCTATCCCCCACGACCAGGGCAACCACTACTGTTCCCGAGACTACGGCTCCAGCGCCTCCAACTCCAACAGCTACCACTACTCCAACACGTAAGTCCCCCCCCCCGTCATCCAACAGCAAGCCACATACTGCACCGCTGCACTGCACTTCAAGCCTGTCCACGTTGCGCACGACCAGGCAAAATAAGCTACATGGGCTAGATTGCTATCAATCCCTGACAGCAATGGATCCTACTACTATTCCAACCCCAATGGAAGCACCTACTACAATAATGGAAGTGGTAGCTCGACCTACACTGCTCCTTCGGGAAATAGCTCCGGCTCCGGCAAGAAGTGAGGATTCGGGCATTCAGGAGTGAGGAATGGAAAGGGAGGGACGGGGGCTTAGAGTCTGGAGGTGGTTGCTTGGGTGGGCGAGATTGAGGTAGTGGGTGATGTTGTGGATGGTTTGCGTCTTTGCCAGTTGCACTTGCGTTTGCATTTGGGTCTGGGTCTGGGTCTGGGATTGGGCTCTTTAGTTGAATCGATGATTTGATTGTGATGGTGATTCGTAATGGGTTTTCTTGTTCTGTTCGGGTAGAGGTAAAAGCACGCGCGTATAGAAGAACAGCTTTGCACTTCTCCATGATCATACACTGTCTTCAGTTGCCGTATCTCTGTTACTTAGTAGATCAACAACCCGTCCCGTTCTCACGCTCATACTCAGGCTCATTCTCATTCCCACTGCCCCGACGTCTCTGACGCATCATCTCCTCGCTTCCACTCGCGTTGCCAGGGAACGATCGCGTGTTCGTATGCGCATTCACCGAGGCATCACTCGGCCGTCGTCGACGAACAAGCTGATACCCTCTATCCAGTTCAATCTCAATCGCCTCACGCACCTTCAAGGCGCTAATTGCAGGCCAGACGCCCCGTTCTCCCTTCAAAGTCCACTCACTGACTCTTGCCCGAGTGGGCTGCTGGAAGATCTTAAGAAAGTCTCTGACCGACAGGTCCGGGATAAGGGTCAAGTTTGGCCCCGGGATGGTCTCCCCAATGAGAAGACGGCTGCAAGAGCCCGGCAAGAAGCCGAGGTAATCAAGTTGACGGAGTCGGTGGCGTAGTTCGGCGAGGGCAAGCCGTGTGAGTGAGCGGGTGATGTTGCTCCAGCCCGTTTGGCGGCGGTCGAGGAGGTTGAGGTCGGAGCGCAGGAACGGGACTAGGAAGGGGCGTGCTTGGGAGACGATAAAGTGGTTGACGTTGAAGAGTTCGGCAATTCGTGTGAGAGGGGACTCGCTGTCATGATAATTCACTTGGTTCCAGGGGTGGAAGGTGGCGTCTTTGGTGTGTGGCCAGGGGACAATGGAGCCAGTCTCGTCTTTGCAGTAGATGATGACTGGTGTCCCGGTGGACATGGATGACACTGTCGAGGCATTGGATGCGGCGGCCGCCGACCAGATCAGCTGAGCAGTTCCAACGTTAGCCATATCCCAGTGGAGGTTTCCTCTCCAATGCTGGAACTCCCCGACTCTAGGGGATAGAGAGAGAGTGCGTGTGTAGGCGGGAGGTGACCTACCACATTCGGTGCCGTCAAATAATTCAACAGATTTGGCGTCCCCGTCTTCCCAGCCGTCGCAATGGTAATGTTCAAGATGCGTTTTGACCTGGCATACGCCTCTTCAAACGTCAAATCACCCACATTCGCCCGCACACATTCCTCCAACAGATCCATATCATACAAATTACCCTTCAAGAGCAACCGCTTCATTCGCCTCACTCCTGTCCACACCCGACTCTCCCGCGCGTGCGTTTTCCGCCGCTCATCAAAAGCCGACAAATCGACAGTATTGCCATCGACCATGGCCAGCAATTCACTCTCGGTCCGAATTCCCACCAGCGCTGCAATCATCGCCCCTGTCGCCGTCCCCGTGATGATCCGAGGTAGTAAACCCTGCAAGTGCAAAGCCTTGACCACCCCAAGATGACATACCCCGAAAGCCGAGCCGCCCTGGAGTAACAGTGTCGTGCGTCCAAACGCTTGTCGAGTATCGTGTAGAAGTTCCAATTTCGCTTGCGATGTAAATCCACTCGTTTGCATCGGCAATGGCTGGAGTGAGGCTACATATTGGATCGACAATGCCACCTGAGTAATGTAGTCGTCGATGAGAAGTTTCGTTCCCGCGTACGCATGCGTGAAGAGCTTGGTGGATGTAATGTTGCCCAGATTCCGCACTAGACCGGATCGAAGCAGGTTCACAAGAGTGAGAATATCCTCGGACTCGCGGGCATTCATCAATGCCTCCAGGCGTCCGAGAATGAGTCGATAGTCGTAATGACGACTTACTGGATTTTGACGCCTGTGATGAAATTCCGACGAATGGTCGAGATTAGCTTTGCTCGGTTTCCCATCTTCTCCTCTTGCCTTCTGAGAATATTTTTTTTATCCTTTTTCTTCTCACCAGATATCTTTGCTTAGCAGCTCATCCAGCTCAAATGCAGCTTCCTCCCATTGCTCGTAGGTCTGCGCCGTAGCTAGTGCATGAACAAGTCGTTTCTTCGGAGACTTGGATCGCCACCACGAGAAGACTTTCTGATCATTCTCCAAGATTAGCTTCTCTGCCGGGCATATTATCCAGCATACCGCTACCCTCCCAATACCACGCCGAAAGTTCTTCGCAGAATCGCCGCAACAGGACCGATCCATCCCCACGCCGCGCTCGACGGACCTCACACCAATTCAGCTCCGCCTCCCACCAGGTAAACAACTTACGTGGTTCCAGAACTGAACAACGTCCAAAATCAAAGCAAAGACCCCTGAGATGACAGCCCACAGACCGAACGTCTGGGATGCCATTGCGCGGCAACGGGAAAATATTCAGGTCGGAGTTTGGAGAAGGGGGGGGGGGGGGGGGGGGGGGGGGGGGGGCTGTTGTCGCAAAGGTCCCGTGCAGCGGGCACTTTCACATGCGAATGCGATTACGTCGTCACGGGTTGGCTTGAGGATCGAGGGCGACGCCCCATGCAGGATGGGTCTCATGCGGAAAACGTTGTTACTTGCTTTTGCTCTTTGAACCTATGGACATGATAGACGATATCTTTGTGAATGTTTGCTTTGAACGGGCATGGCGGAGGGTACGTGTCTCGTAACGATGTGACATTCGCGAGACTATGCCGAGTCCGACGCTTGGATTGAAGACGCCCGAGTCCCCGAGTCCCGGATCCGCTGGCAGTCAGGGACTCGTAGATTGGTGAGGTGCAAGACTAAGTAGTAAGTACTAAGTACTGCCACTGCATATTTCGATTTCTAGATGTGATAGCAGAGATGGAATAGGTTTACTACATGCTACATACGACATTACTACATACTACATACTTTATAGTCATACTCATAGCATAGCCTTCGACCTTGACACCCGAGAACCACCTGAACAATGACCTTTTCTTCCCTCGCGGCGCTAACGACCTGTCATTGTTCTCGCTGTCGAACAAAGGACGAGTGATTACCCTCGAGTCAGAGAAGAATCGCCTAATAGTAGACGAGCAATATCACGGGAACCGTGTTGCTCTTTTTTGCTTGTGACCAGAAGGTAATCATTCATTACATGTCCTCGTTACAAAATGGGGAACGCGAAAAGTTTTTGGAAGAGATCTTTCTGAAAAAGAGAAATTGTGAATTTTGCAAGATCGTTTGATTTTTATCATTTCGCTTTGCTTCCCTAATATGCAAGTAGGCGAAATTAAAAAAGAAAGCTTCTCCCGGACACCCGAACCCAATTCAAAGAGATGTCATTTACTCCTCAATGATGTTGGTCCGCTCAGAAACGTACAGACCATCCAAGAACTGTAGAAAGGAAGAAAGTTAGTAGACGATCAAATGACAAGATGAAGGGAGTGCGGCTTGCACGGAGAGTTATCTCTTGCAAAAACAATTGCACTCCCAATCTGAATGGCTTTCTTCGCAATACGTACCTTACGGATATCCTTGTTGCGGACACGGCAGATCTGTTGGATATCGGCGGCGCTCTGGGAGACATCCTCCAGGGAGTTACCGGAGAGCTGGAGCTCATCCTTGACGTTGGCGGAGGTGATGATATCAACACCGGGGCGGGCGTGAACGCGGCGGACATACTTCTCACCCAAGAAGTTACGGATCTCGACATCGGTACCGCCGGTCTCGGGGTTCTTCTCGAGGTTGACGTTGATGGGGAAATGGGCGTAGACGTAACGCATCTTGTAAAGGAAGCCACGGGTGACACCGATGATCAAGTTGTTGATGATGGTGCGGACGGTGCGGAGGGTAGCGACACCCTTGCGAGCACCGTGGTGCAGCTCGATCGAGATAACATTCTTCTCGGGAAGGCCGAAGGTGACGGCGATGTGGGACAGGTCCTTGACGAGCTTGCCGCGGGGGCCCTCGACGGTCACAACCCGCGAACGAATGTGAACCTTCACTGTAGAGTGAGAAAAAAAATCACAGTCAGCCGATATGGACTTTTTTTGTTCCTGCGTGCTTCGTAACAAAATTTTGTGTGCTCTCTGACTCGCAACAAGCAGCTCATAGCAAATTTGTGTTCCAGTATAAATCCAGATTCGCAAAGTTATATGTGTGTGTGCAAATCTGTAGGAGAAACCGTTCCACCTCTTGCCGTTGAAAAAAAATGGCAGCCATGTCGCATTGTCGTTGTGAACTGCGTGCCAATCTGACAAGTCCATTCGCATGGCAAATTTTCGCTTTGAAAGTGCGAAGCCAGAGGTCGTGCTATATCCGCCGTCCACAAGAATGCAGCGCTGCCATCGCTCACCACCATCCCATTGCACACACAACATATCGCCGCGACCCTAGAACTCGAGAATCCTCCAACAAAGAAGTGGAAATCGATAGCTCACCATTGTCCGGAATGGGCAGCCGTTCCTCGGAGTGAATGTACCGCATCTTGACTGCGTGGGTGGAATTGGCCGAGGGGGTTGAATTGTCGTTGTCGGGAGAGTCGAAATTCGGGATGGACTTGATGGTGGAGCGAAATTGAACGTCACGGGATTGTGCGTCGCTTAGGGCCTGTTGTGGATTAGCGTAGGGTTGCTTATCAGACGGCCATTATCACCACGTGATCTTAGCACAGATCATGTAAGATGCCTTCTTCCTTAGGCAGAAAGCACGGGAGGATCCGGTCCCACTTGTTGGATCACGTGCCAGATCGCATCGTCGATATCGGGTTGAAAGGTAAGACTTCCTCCATAGCCCAGTTTCTTTCGAGTCTTGCGCAAGTGAATGTCAATCGAATATAGGTATCAATACAATTTACATCATAACGTGACCACACATCGTAACCACAACATGCATGCAGATCATGATGAAGTCTTGCGCACCGCACTTGACAGCCACTTTCCACCCATTTGACGGAGCTTCGAAGCCAGTTCGTCGCTCTGATCCAACGCAGCCATGTCATCTCCGCCGCCGATACTCTTCCCATTCACCATCACGTTGGGTACCGTACCCCGGCCGGTGGTTTCTCTCAGGAGCTGTTGCAACGCCGGACCGATCGGGTGGTGATCCAGCTCGACAACGAAAGGCGCTGGGGAGATGTCGTAGTGGCTCAGCAGGATATCCTTGGCTCTCTTGCTGTGCGGGCAATATGATTTCGAAAAGATGATCACTGTAGAGCGCGCTCTAGAATTAGTCTGCAGTGTGCGACGCGGAAGTCGGAAGAAGAATCGTAACGCATACCTGGCGCTCTCTTCAAAATATCATTCAACTCGGTCTTCGCATCAAGTTCCTCTGGCGTCTCCTTCTCCTCCCCATTTTCCTTCGTCTTCTCTCCCCCATCGACCTGTCCACCCTTCGCCTTGGGGACCGTCATTTTCGTCCGACCCGCAATAGAAATCTCCTCGACCTCGTCGCCCTTGCTATTCGCCGCTTTCGCAGCCGGCACCGCAGGTCTCTCCACATCGTCGACAATGACTTTTGAACCAGCGCCGGGCTTCTGTGCGCCCTCAAGATGAGTTCCTCCCTTTGAGTCCGTGTGTTTCGCTTCTTCCTTGGCTCGCATGGCGGCGAGTGTGGACCGGTAGAATTTCTGGTTTTGGATCTTGCTGGCTTCGCCCTGTGACATGGGGTAAAACAGGTCATTAGCTTTCAATGTCAATCGATCAAACCACATTCTCCTTGTCTTCTGCAAGTGAGGTAGTGTTTGGGATAGCGATCAAATCAGAGATGGAACGAGCTCTTTGCGCGCATATAACTGTACGTTGTGGACAGGGGACACATACCGAGTAATAGAACATCATCACCAGAATCGCCGCGACCGCGATGGCGATCAATCGAACGCGGCGTTGCGAGACCATCGCGAACACTTGTGCAGCGAAACACTATCCTCTCAAAACTTCGGTCTAGTGTCGAAGTGAGATCCCTTGCTCGTAGTGCCACTTCAACAAGACTGGTCAGGACTCAGGAGAACTAAGCGTTTCTCTGTCGGCCTCGGCCAACACAGAAGTTCAGGTCGACCTAGTCGGGGCGGCTACCTAAGTAAGCTGGCCGCTCGGACGGAGGTGCCACACCAGGGCTACAGCACCACTGAAGCCTTGGTTCTCGTGTTGTTTGTTTTGAGGTTGTCTGCCATACGCTACGCGGACACCGTGGGATTTCTGATGATAGGTAAATGCCGTATTCGCTGTGAAGGTACAGTAACTTGCAGCTTCCAGCATTCGGTTCGTCATTACAGTGCCCTCCATTTAATTGTTCCATCCATATCTGACGCTAGTAACGGAAGATAAGCATTACATAGTACGTACATGCTGTTACCACGTCACGGCTGTATCGCTCAGTAATACTAAGACTAAGTGACATGGAGCGGAAGTCTCTCTGTAAGAGTAACGGTGTGTTAAAAAGTTGCAGATCCAGGAGGTAGGACACAATTAGTTAGATGTCTTACCAATTAGTTCAGTGTCAAAAGTGGCTGAGGAATAATCTTGTATACATAGACTTATCCCGCTCTCCTCCCTCTTACCTCTTTGCCCTCCTCGTTATTTGTCCATCAACAATAACATTCTGAACTCCTGAACTAACCTGTCCTTTCTATCATGGACAGTCTCCCGGGGAGCGTGTCTCCTCTCTTCTGTCTGTTGAGACCCCAACTACTGAATACGATCCAGGTGACGCTACTGAGACCTGGTAGTTTACCGGCGAGCAAGACCTACACACGGAGATAACTGGAAGCTACGACAACAGGCTCTGTTGAAGGATGAGACACGCAATCAATATCTGCTGATCACAGCTGTTCCCCCGGTCGTGATTTCCCGCCTGTCGGAAGGCAAGGGTTATCGCCTTACATTCAACAGTTGAACACACAGTCCGGTATACTCATAAAGTTATGCCATTCGTGAGACACAAGCGTGCTATTGTTGAGTTCAAACATCTTCTACATAAGATGACACTGAATATGGATATCGAGGACGAGCTGTGTGGGAACAGTCCCACCCAATACAATCGGTAACTGGGTCAAGCAATCTGATTCGTGCTGGGCAACCTTCCCAGGTTTATCGATTGACTTGCCCAATCTTGTCCTTGAAGCTGGATTATCGAAATTCAATCGGCAACTTGCTCACGATGCTCGAGAGTAGGTAGAGATACCGGGCTCGACGGTAAAAATGGTCAATACAATGGATATCTGCCAAACGACCCTTAAGATAACTACCCGCAGATGGGAATGAGTCCCTAGAGATCGTCATCCTACAAGCTCATATCCTGGCTCGGCTGATTGCATATCAATCCCTGAGATGACTCGAAATAATAACATGACGAATGTCACGGGGCAAATTCCGTTGGTGGCACAGCGGCAGCCACAGCACAGCTGGTCCTGCCATTTGAGACGTGGCTGGCCGTCAACCCGAAGCACCTCTACAACGAGATTCCATCCTAGCCGCGCAAGATCTCCAAAGACTCGCCGAGAGGGTTTGGCACGCTCAGCGGCTCATCTGAGCGGGGTCCTTTTGCAGGGAAGATTTTGATTGCTGGTGTTGCAAGGATACGCTCGGTCGAGAAGCTTGCGAAGCCGTCGCGCGGCGCCGGCCCTGCACGATGGTAGTCCAATCCTCCCACTCCTTTGCGATCTCGGTCAGAACATTTCCCATCACCTTCGCGGACGCCATGAGACCGTGTGCTTCACCCTCAAGTATCCGCACCTCGCAACGTCGCATGGTCTTGCCCAGCCACTGGACATTCTCGACCGGCACGCGCGTGTCTTTGCTACCGTGGTGAATAACGGTTGACCGTGTGATATCCACGTACCGGAACCCGATTGTCTGACGACGCTCCAGGCAGACCAGAAGGTCTACGGTCGGGTTGGCATTGGCAGTGGAAAGCGCCCAGATTTTGTGTGTCAGTCGTGTGTCATAATCTTTTTGTCGTTCCAGTTCTTCCTCGGCAGATTTTGCTTTGGTGTCGATAGTTGCGTCGCTGTGTCGGTACGTTTCGTAGCCGATGTTGGACGGCTTGAATGGCTCAAGAAGGGTGGGTGAGATCAGTTGGGAAGCAGTGGCCTCGGCCGCGGAAACTGCGATAGCAGGAGTAGAGGTATCTTCCTTCGCGATCTCCTTGGTAGGCTTTTTCTTCGCTCGTCGAGTAGACTTGGGTAGACTTGCGGTAATGCTGGCACTTGTGGCGCTCATAAAACTCGTATTGGCGACTTTGAGGAGAGATGTCGGGAGGGCGCGGAGGATGCGCTGTGAATAAGGAACGGCATGAGCCGGCACGGGCTCCTTTTGAGACCCGATGGTGGATAGCTGAGACGGAGGGATCCAAGGAGCGAGAAGGTGGATCCGTCCTCGAATATGCTGAGGGATTCGCAAGGCCGTCGCGAGGGCGTAGATGGCGCCAGCCGAATGAGCGAGAATAGAGAACTTGGTCACGCGCAAATGGTTACACACAATAGCAACATCATCTAGAAAAGATTAAGGGTCGGTGCCTCCTGATCATTGAAAGACATGCAGATTGCATAGAAGTGTTTGCTTACCTGGCCAGCTGAGTGGGGTATTGGGCTCATCTGGAGAATACTGCCCACTTTCGCCCACTCCAGGACGGTCCAATGTCACCAGACGCAGATTCAGCGTCCGTGCCAATTCATCGTAAAATGCCATCAAATACCGCGTCAGTCCCATACCCAGACAACAGAGTACCACATGGCCCTTGGGATCCCCAACTTCCGAAAAGGCGATTGTCCGCCCCGTCGTTGGATGAGGCACCCTCTGCGTGAGCTTGGGTGAGATGGTGTAGGCCTCAACGGCCAGATCGATGGAGTCTGCACTAGATGGTCGTTCATTGTGAAGGGATGGGCGGCCGACGGCTGGCGGACTCGAGGGAGTGCGACGATGAGAAGGTCTCGGAGAGGCGGGGTCCATTGATTGCCTCTGTTCCAATTTCTCATACCCCGGTTTGCCAGGCAACTGTCCTTGAAAATGTGGTGGAAAAGTGGGAGGCTTAGCGGACAATCCAGGGCTGCCCGTCAAAGTGCGGGGTTTCCCTGTCTTTACTAATGGTGATGGCGCGCTCTCGTGGAAGAACGAGGAAAAGTCCTCGATAGGACTCGTTTGCTGTTGGAGAGGGGGAGTACGTTCAATGTGGCTGCGAGAGCGCGAAGGCCGTGACGGTCTCACCGGCGACGTCCCAGACCGGCCAGCCAGACTGTCAACGGCTGCCATTTCAATTGTGTTCTTCTGATGTCGGTCTTTGACCTCTTGTATTTTCTGTATTACCTGCGCCGCGTCGTTTCTCGACCCCGGTAAACCATTCTCAGCTGGCGCAACATCTTGGCTAGCCGTTGAAGAGTATCGACTGTGGCGTGCAGATTGACGCCGCCTCGAGCTCGACGACTGACTGTGTCGGTGACGAAGGGACGAGGCTCGTGTGGGAATCGCTCGTCCGCTGCCGATTCCACCTGGCTGTTGAGCCGCGTCCGGAGAGGTCTGGCTCGACGGCAATTCTCGGTTTGGCGGGGTGTTGGAAGTTGGGGGTTGCGCCGACATATTCCCCTCCTCCTCCTCCTCCTCCTCCTCCTCCTCCTCCTTCTTCTCCTCCAGCGACCCTTTCTGCAATACTTCCACTGGTGCCATTTCCTCGGCTACATTGGCCATGGAATACATTGATCGCAGACTGGGTCGGTGTCGGGGCGTATTATGCCACAGACTGTCAGTGTAGCTACTCGACCGACGCAGGCGATCCGCTGGAGTCTCCTGATCCGAGCGCAGTTCACGCGACGACTTGCGCAATAGACCCAGGTGATCCTTCAGACTCTTGGCCCGTCCAGTCGAACTTGTCGACGCGACACTCGGTGTCTTAGTAGAGAGCGGCGCGGGTTCAGTGCTGATGGTTCCAAACACGGCGGTTTCTGACGGGGTCCGTACCGAGGTATGCGATTCCTGAGACGGCGGTCGCGACAGGGGTTCTCCTGACTTGAACGGCTTGTATCTGGGAGAGCGAGGCGATCTTTGCACTTTGGGAGAAGGGGGCGCTCTGGCCATTCGAATGACCGGGGGTGAAGCAGCATCATCTGGGTGCAAAAGGCCTTGCGAATGGTCCTCGGCAGTGGCGCAGGTGCTCACGCTCATTCGGGAGCCATTCTTAATCAGTGGAGGCCGGGTTGGGGTTGGTTCAAGAGGTGTGGTCTCGTGTTGAACGGGGGTCGGGGGGTCTTCCGAGTCAATGCGCGGGATGCTGTCAAAATGGGAATTTAAAGGGACTGAGATCGCCGAGAGGGATGAAATGAGGGACGAGATGACTTCCGGGGACGTGGGATCGGATGGAAGATTCGAGGGTTGATCCCGCTGCGAGACGGACTTGTGACGGCGGCGCCGGTTGAGTAGAGCCGAATCTGCCTGCTGGGCCAAGGTTGGAAAGGGCTCCTCGAGATGCATGGCGTTCAATAGTCTGATTTTCCTCCCGGGGGTCTTGGTAGCGGCCTGGGTGGTCTGGGCAGCCTGAGCAGCCTAGGTAGTGGCCTTGGAGG